>CAJUYH010001816.1:0-45277 GCA_910591685.1 Galerucella tenella
AGAAATATAACGTGAATTCTTCTTCTTTTTCCTTTTATTTCAAATGTAGGCTCTTGAAAATTCACTCTCTGTATCCAAATCACTGGTATACTTGGCCATTCCAGCTTTTTTAGTTGCCACATAAAATAGTATATTGTATAATTAGTGGGAAAAGTATAATATTCCCAAACGACTGTGATAATTACCATACATATGCTTTTCCCACGAATTATACACACTATTTTTTCTTCTATCGTTGACTTACATTTGAAAAATTAATTAAAACATATTTCATTCAAGATGTAATCAAGTAAGTTTAAATTACAAATTGTACAATAAATGTAAATATTGTAACGAAGTTAATTTTCCGACAATAATTATTTTTAAGTTTCCAAATGTTTTTTTTTCATTTAATATCGTATATAATCCGTTATACCCTCTGACTTCTGTGTAGAAATAATTTGTTAGAAAATATCCATTCCGAGTTTAAAATTTTAAGTTTCGACCGCGATATGATTGTGAAAATTCATGCTTCCCCACTGTCACGGAATAAGCAGCGCGCAGGTCAAACTAACCAAGAAAGGTGGAAAGCAGTCTGAATAGAAGAAGGCTTGATAGTCAAGCCGAGGGAAAGTCGATGCTGGCTGGCGAAGATAAGGGTCGTAACGTTTGCTGTTTGCCGAATAAGTTAAAATTACCAGTCAGTTTGTTTTGATATTTTTTTTTAGTAATTTTTTTTTAAGTTGAAGTAGTTGCTGCGAAGATAAGACTTTAAAGAAATATGATTTTAAATAAAAGGTGGTCTTTTCAATAATTGTTAGACGAAAGTTAATTCAATATATGGATATAATGATATAACAGAAGAATTTTCAGTCACGTATCAAACCCGTCCGTCCTCATTCCTGTTTTAAAACCCCGTTTCGGTTGAAATATCGAAGCTTTCCAGGCGTCCTGCCAGGGCTCATTGATATTTCCATTCACGGATCAAACCCGTCCGTCCTCATTCCCGTTTTCAAACCCCGTTTCGGTTGAAATATCGAAGTTTTCCAGGCGTCTTGCCAGGGCTCGTTGGTATTTCAATTCGAGAACGTTAAGCCCGCTAAATCAAAATATTAAGGTTTTCCAGGCGTCCTGCCAGGGCTCATTGATATTTTCATTTTCGGATCGAACCCTTCCGTACTTCCTTCTCCGATTCCTAGAGACCTTTTATTTAAATTCCCGTTCAATTTACATACCGGGTGCATTGCAAGTAATTGTATCCTTTACTAGCATCAACCTAGAATCCGTTTTTTCTGTTCTCAATTATTAACCTGCTTATTGAAAAGACTTCTTGAAAAAACTCAGCTAGCTTTTACCGCTTTGCTTTTTCATTATAAAGACATTGCTTATGCTTATAAACCTCTCTCGCTTATGTCCTGCCCGCTTCGTCTCTAACAAACGCATGGTGATTGTATAATTAGTAAATAGTTTGCTTATATTGCTTTTTTTTTTGTTTTGTAAATACCAGGGCATTGTTGCCTGCTCCGCATGGTAGTTTTTTTTGTTGTTTTTTCCTATGTAATGATTTGGTCAGCTACCGAACCTGTAAATATTTGTGAAGGTAATAGATTGTAATTTTACCAGTCCTTTGTGTTTCACTGACCTACTGTAGATAAGAAAACTCCTATGGTAGAATAGTTGTTTAGAAGCACGAATTTAGCTTTTCTGTAGTGTGGACCAGGAGACTAACCTTTATTTTAGGACCAGCACGGACTTCTTCTAGAGATGAATCTGCCGAATCAGATATAACTAGACCCCTGGAACTGACCGTACCTCCATCTGAGGTTACCTGGAACTCTTGACGTTTGAAGTCGAGGGACCGTGGAGTTAACCACGCTAAAAATCTGGTGCCTGAGCATTGAATAAAGATTTTGCATCGAGGGTGTCCAAAGTGACGTGCTCAGTCGGTAAAAACCGAGCCTGGGATAGAAAGAAAAGCGTCACAAATTTGGCGCCCGAGCAGGGCGCTATTTATTTTCAATACAAATTTGTGAAACTTCACAATATATTCCCAAAACGTCAGTACTTTGGCGTGTCACAACCGCATAGCCCGCAATCAAAAAGCTGTGTATTAAATATTACCATTAATTTGGTAAAACTTACTATTATCATTATAATCTGTGATGTATATAATAATAAATTATCACAAATTTCATAATATAATATTCTCACTGCTGTTGTAAAAATAATAAGACACTTTGTGTTCAGTTTTATACGTCAGTCCGCTGTGTGTTGTTCGAATTAGAATTTCCCGCTAAAAACGGCCGACACAAATTTAAACTCGCATTAAATTCCAAGGTTGGTACTGGAGTAAGCTGCAGACCGCGTCATTGTTTATACGCCATTAATGTGCCGGAGCTAAAGTTGTGTTCGTCGTGTGATTACTTGCCGATCCAGACAAATTTTCAGTCCTATGGTGAGTTACTATATCCTTGTAAATATGTGTTATATTTTAACTAATATATAGTTAACTTCAATTTGTTAAAATGTAGCTTCTTGATATTCGAAATTATCAAAATAAAAGTTACTTCTAATGATAACCTCAAATTCATGTTTGTTCCGTCAGTTCGTTGGCGTCAGTCCGTTGTCTGATATTGCGCCAAAGGACTGACGTGTTTCCAGGGTACTGACTCTTTGAGTGTCTCTAAGCACTTTTAATTACTTATTTCAGCTTACATTATGGCACCTAAAAAAAACTAAACATGGCTAAAGATAGAGATGTATTGAAGAAAAAAAGAGAAGCTGAAAAGGCTCGCTTAGCTAGAATTAAAAGCGATCCCATTAAATTAGCTGAATACAAAGAGAAACAAAGGGACAAAGAAAAAATATTAAAGACATGACGCCTCGGGAGCAGCGATTAACTAGAAAAGAATGGAAAAAATATTCATCAAAGTATAGGCAAAAACAACAACTTTTGAAAAATGCTACTCATAATGTTGTCCAGAATACTCCTCCAACTACTAACGATGAAGCACAACCAATAGTTGGAGCACTAATAAGGCCTATTGTGAACCAAGATCAAAAAGCAAATGAAGCAAAAAGAAGAAGTGAAAGACAGAGAAAGTTCAGAAATAAGCAATTAGAAGAGATGAAAGCAATGGTTTCGAAACTGAAAACAAAACTGAACAATCAGCGTCAAAAATATAGAAGAGTCAAAAGGAAGTTAAAGAAAGCTGTAAAATCTGTGGAAAAAACTCCGAAAACAAGAATTGAAGAAATGAGTGAAGATATAACTAAAAAGAAGGAATTAGTGAAGAAAGCCCTATTCGGAGAAGTTATCAAAATTCAGTTGGAGGAAAACTACACTAAAATAAAGAGCCATGAAGATAAAAGAAAGTTCAAACAAGTTCAAATGTGGTGGACAAATACAAATTATGGAAAATACCAAACAAAGCAGTGAATTTTAAAAAAACAGGACATAACCAGCCAAAAAAAAGAATTAACGTCGAAGTAAAAGTGCAAAGTCTAGTTGAGCAGTTTTTAGAAGATGATTTTAACAGCCGTCAAGCAGCAGTCAAGAAAGAGTTTGTGACTCGTAAACAAATTAAAAAACATAAAAGATATCTACTGGACACTATGAAAAATCTGCATGAGAAGTTCTTGAAAACCATTCCATTTAAAATGGGTTATTGCCTATTCACTCGACTTCGACCCTTTTGGGTAGTTCCTCCTAAATTATCAAACCGTGAAACTTGTGCTTGCATGGTTCACGAAAACATGGACCTTAAACTTGCTGCTCTGAAAAAGGCACATATACTGACAACAGTGAATAATCATCAAAGTATGTTGAAAATTCTCTGTTGCGATCGATATTCGGAAAACTGTCTTGAAAGAACATGTAATAAGTGTTCTTTGAAAAGTTTGACTTATACAGAATTCGATAACTCAAAACCGATCTTCATGCAACAGTGGGTGAGTAAAAAAGTGCCGATATATGATCTCAAAACCAAGAAAGAACGATTTGTAATGAAGTGTAAAAAAGAAACACAAGAAATCCTACCTGCAAATCTGATAAAAAAAACTTGAGAATGACATGGCTAAATTTTTCCGACATTCTTTCAACATATTACACCAGTATAATGTTATTAAACGACTGAAAGAATCTTTGACTGAATGCGAAGCCGTGGTGCATATGGATTTTTCCGAGAACTTTTGTACTAAATACAATCAGGAAATACAAAGCTTTCATTTTGGCGGTTCGCGAACCCAAATTTCATTACATACTGTGGTTGTTTACTTGAAAGACTCTACGATATCACACTGCACTATGTCTACTAATTTATCTCATAACGCCGGAGCAATTTGGGCCCATCTAAAACCTGTGCTGACATCACTGCCATCAAACATTCAAAATATTCACTTTCTCAGCGATGGTCCTGTAACACAATATAGGAACAAATCAATGTTTTATGTATTGGGCTGTAAATTGCAAAACATGTACCCTAATATTTTGGGATATTCCTGGAACTTTCATGAAGCCGGACACGGCAAGGGGGCGCCCGATGGTGTAGGGGCCACATGTAAACGAACAGCTGATCAAGTGATTGCTTTGGGAGGTGATATAACTAACTTAACGGAGTTTGCTTCTGTTATCCGCGAGAGATGTCCAGGTATCAAAGTGACGGTGATTGAAGGCTATGATATCGAGCAGATGAACACCTTAATTAACGAAGAGTCGTCTGAAATAGTCTCATTTAAGGGGACGCTCTTGGTGCATCAGGTAACTGGCTCAGCTTACATTCCCAATCATCATGAAGTCACTGAGTTGTTTCTGTGACGCTGACGCATGCAATCATTTTAAGCTAGGATCTATACATTATCAGACAGAAATGGTGGCTAAACAGGATACACGTATGAATGTTTCTACCGTATATTCAGACTCTGAAGATGACGATATACCAATATCCACTCACGTGAGAGACATGGATTGTCAGTCCAAATTGGATAGCAATCTATCAACACCAGGAGTTATCGGTTATTCACATCGAAGTCTTTACAGCAGTGGTGATTATGTATTGGTAAAATACAAAGCAAGGAATACAGAATATTGTTATGCAGCAATCTGCTCTTCTGTTGATGATGGAGAAGGTGAATTGAGAGTGACTTTCCTTAAAATTTGTAAAAATAATGCCACTTTATTCCAATTGAATCAAAAAGATGTAGCAGATGTTCCGATGGATCAAGTGGGTAAAAAGTTACCTGTACCTGATATCATTACAAAAGGTAATAGAGTATTTTACAAATTTGAAGAGCAGATTGATGTTTTTGAAAAGTGATTATTCTAGTGTTAAGCTATTTAGAAGAATTTTTATTTTTTCTGAAAGATCTCATTTTTATTACTTGCCCATAAGGCATAGATTTATATTTTTATTACTATATTAGTCATGACAGAAGGTTGTTTTGATTATTGTGATGGGATTACTTGGTAACTGCTATTATGTAAATTTAAGGAAGAGAGAGAATTTTGTTGTTGATTACTTAGAATATGTATTGTTAAATTGAACTACCTCAATGTAGTTAAGTTAATTAAAGACTGCTTAGGATTAATAGCGAGAAAGAAGAGTGATACTATTGGTTTCCAAGAGATTTCTTATATAAATATTAATAAATTTTTTGTATATCTTATAAAGTTGTGTGTTTTATCAGTACTTTGTCACCCCCGTCAGTCCACTGGCAATCAAATTCAGAAAAATCGAAATATCTCCAAATCTACTGGGAAAATTGACTGGCCCTATCATGAGCAATACATTGATTCAATAGCTATCGCATAACCCGAATTTGTAGGCATTTGATTTAAACACTACCATAAAAAAAATTTCCGGAAAAGTTACCCAATTTTTGTATATTCACCCAAATAAACAATTAATCCAAAAGCACCAAAAAACTGGTAAATATTAAGACGATGATCGAATGTCAAACTATACAGGAATTTCACCAAATGATCTGGCAACGTCTAGAAGTTTTACCAACCCGTACACTTTAAAATGCTACATCCATTGAGTATACATAAATTGTATTTAGGGCCGGTAAATTTATGTTTATTCTGATAAGCAGGATAGTAACTAAAAATTACGTCATCGTCTTATATTCGTAAATAATGCATGATTCTTCGTCTGTTAGAGAAAGATAAAATATGGCAATGTACAACAATGATAAGAACTAGTGCTTATCAATTACCTAAGTACTATATTCAAAATTATAGTTAGAAAGTTGTTTTTGAAGTACGTCGGAAGCAATTGGTTTTGGATTTGTAATATTTTAGATTGGTTAATAATAATGATAGACCGTAAGAAAAAGTGAGTGAAGTGTTTTAATTGATCTAATATTAATATTAGTCTATTATTTAGATTATTTTATAGATTAGATATTTAGATACCATATATTTTAACCGAATATCGAAAAAGACGCGACCTGGAGAGTGAATAAATGAATGGATGAATTAAATAGCACTTTCCAGTAAAACTTCTTAATACGCATTATAGAAATAATTGTACTAATTTTTGTAGTAGAAATCATTTGTAGTTACCGTAGTTTATTTTCTATTTTTGTGGTAAAAACGTCAACATTGGAGAACATTTTGATAATGATAAGCTAAAAACAGTTGTAATCCGAGCTAAGCCTGCAATGCGACTTGATATTTAATATTTTGTGAACATTTTTCCGCCTACCTCTATCCTCTATCCAAAGTATACATTTCCTGGCCTCATTGTAGGGAGCAATGTCGTACTTTTTCTCCCTAGGGAGGAAAAGTAGCAGTGACCTCTTGGTACGTCAGCATTGACGACCCATTCTATATAATATATTAGTATAAATTTTACCGTTTATTTATAGAACACCCTGTATTTTGCAAAATGGTAGAAATTATTGAATTGTTATTTTAATTTAACGATTTTCACATTAACAATTCAACTTCAATTCATAGATACATCCGGTTTTCGAATTTAGGGCAGAAATATTATATAGCATGCTATGGCCCATTAACAGATTAACAGTTTAAAAGTGAATTAGTTACTCTATAATATATCAACAAAATATAAAATAATATTTAAAAAATAAGTGATTCAAGCGAATTTGAAGATATAAATAATAAAGATGAGTTGTTATTTGAGAGAGGCGGAAAAATGATATGTATAACATGGGAGTAGAATGCCTTTTCCTCCCTTGAATGACTACTGCCCTCCGCTACGCGTAAGGCAGTAAACTTCATCCTCGGGAGGCAAAGTAGCATTTTGCTCCCTTGTTATACAAATAGCTATTTCTCTCAGTCCAGAAAAAAACTATATTCTACTTATTTTTTTAGTCCTTTTTCTTGGATGAACTTTGGAATATCCTTAAGCTTCATTTTAGTTAGGGTTCCTCTTCTGTACAGCAGTCTCCTGGGTGTTGTGCCCTAGGATTCTCCCTCTTTGCGAGCTCGCTATCTCAGTGATTGAATGACTGCTCAACTATCCGATATGATGATAATTATTTGCCTTCAATATCTTTGATCAATACTGAACTGGTTGATTATCCTATGGCAGGAATTTTCGCTTGGAATATACTTGGAGTTTCTCACAAGCTTTCAATCTCTACTTCCTGTATACAACTGAATGGTATTCCTTCGAAAGCCTACTGTTAGTGTTGGGATTCTATTCCTTCTTTTTACTGTATTCTGTGTTGAATTTCTTCGGAAAAAATATAATTTTTCATCATACTGTATCTTCTTTTCAGCACGATATGTAGTGGCTTGAAGTTAAGTGCCACTTCAATAGCCGCCGTTGGTTATTAATTCATGGTACCTGTCAAACATATACAGGTTTCTCTTTTAATTTTGGAGAGGTTTTCTCTCATTACTCCCCAATTACTCCCTGCCAGCTTCCAGCACACTATTAGATCTTTCTTTGCTTTGTATGTAATCTCCTTTACCTACGACCCCCCCTGTAATCAGTCAATAACACACTGTCGGCATCAATGTAATAATGTCTATTACGCAAGGTAAAAAAAACGCACCGCTGTAAAGTAAATCGCACGGCTTCCCTAGCAACATCTTAGCAACTGCAGTCAATAGACGTCACCATTTTATTCAACATTTACTATTTGAAAACATTTGATATTGCCACGTTTAACTATGAAAAGCCCAAAGGGCTGAGTATGTATTGATTATAATTGAAAAATGGACTTTTGATTATCAACAATACCACCTATACTAATAATGATTAAACGTAGTTCTTTAATGTGCTTCTTTCATTGGTAATAGAGATTGTATGATTTGTGTTCAATGTACTGTTACTATAAACAATTATTATAATAACTAATATTATGGAATTAAATGTTATACAATGAAATTATTCGAAATATCCATTGTCGATGTTGTTCAAGTATTATTAATAATAAGATTATAAATACAAGTACAAGTGGGTCGTAGGTGAAGCATAGTACGTAACTTGTGTTGTGAAGCATTTTACGCACTCACGGAATTAATTTTCTATTCGTGCGTAAAATGCTTCTTACCACACACGTTACGTAATATACTATTACGTGTTACACAGGAGTTTACTGTCTAGAGTCAAAGCTAAAGACTTGGCTTATTGTCTCCACTCAACCTCGCTCCCATCAAATTTAAGGTTTTTGAGATTTCGTTTTATTTTCTTAGTGAAGGCTATTCACACCAGCTATTCATATAGACCAGTCTCTTTTGTGATATGTCACAAAATAGTATATTCTTCAACGAGTGCAGAATGATAGCTATTATTCACGCGGATGAAGTTTCCAAAACGAGGGAGCGCAGCGAGTGAGTTTTGGAATCATCCAAGTGAATAATAGCCATTCTACACAAGTAAAAGACTATACTTTCTCCACGACTAAAAAGAACCTCGATCGTCCGCGCCATAGTCAACCACCACTAGGCTATAGAGCATATTTATAAAAATGTAAAGAGTAAATATATATACGTAACTCATATGGAACCCTCACATTTATATATGAAATTAATTCCGGAAGGCCTACATATTCACTATCGCTACTGTTGTCCTTTTTTGTTCTCTTATAATATGTAAAATTATGATTTTATAATTATTTTGACGTTTCAAACGACGCGCTGTCAGAAGCGATTTGCGTTCTTAGGTATTTGACGTTTTAAAGAGACGATTTGATTTATTCATTTTAATTCATTTTAGCGTGAATTCTGATAATAATAGAATGTGATTGGTTAACGATAGTGAATTATTTTTATTATTCACTGGTGTGAAGAATTTATATCATTATGCAGCTAAATATGTAAAAATAATTTGTGCGTTATTATTTAGTCGTGGAGAAAGAATATTCTCAAATTTTCCCCTGGTTGCAATGTCATCAGTATATTATTGGCAGGATATAGCGAGGTCAGTCAAACCACACAGGAGTTTGTCAACCGTTACATTCCACATTAACGGGAATGCTACTCCTCTTTGTGGACATCCTCTAGTTGTGTAGATGAAAATGGTAAATGTATGTTGTCATTTCTTCTCTTAAATTCATTATTCCAGAGTCGGTTATAGCACTACCAGCGTCCTGGACGACATTTCTAAGGCGCCCCCTAACTGAAATTTAATCCCAAACTTACGTGAAAAAGGCAAATGATAAAAAACAGAAGTGTAGATAAAAATAAAGTTGCCAAGATAGGTTTCCATCAGCTTAAGCTTAGAAAATCACCTCTCCCCACTAGCAACCGTTACAGGTATAGTTAATAATAATGCTTGCAATGCTATATCATTTGGATAAGTTGCGATTTTTGATAAAATTCAAAACAAATACAGGAGTAACCACATTCTGATCAGGGACAAAAAAGATTTCAGACATAACATATAACCTGATTTAGAGTTTACAGTTAATTTCAATAGTAGATTACCACAGGAGTTTGGCAAGGTCGGGTTTTTCCGGAATTTGTTTTATATTGTATAAAAAAGGACCAAGATTCCGAGTACCGATTACTGTTCAAATCTTTCATTGACGGAAATTACTGTAGTGTTCAGAAGACAGCCTCAAAGTAATAGGTATTTGAAGATTTGAATTTTTATTACAGGAACCATCCGAAATTGAAAACCGCAAAACAAGAATCTATCAGTTTTCTCCGCTTGGTAAGTATAGATACAGGGACGTATATGAGGGGGGGGTTTGGGGGATCAAACCCTCCCCATAGAAAATACAATAAAGGTACAATAATTTTTTATTAGCATACTGCCGCAATATGAGTATTCATCGGGATGTGGCAATAGAAATAGATTCCTCAATAATTGGGAGGTTAAATTTACTTTCGTGAGATTGATTTTCTGTTTTAATAAAAGCTTCAATTTTCAATATCTATCACTTTTCAATATAGGTGCTGCCAAATTAATATACAGGTAACATCTCGGCTGGTATAGGAATGCGGCGAAGAACTTAGAAGACTGGCGACTCCGAACAGTGTAACACTGGATGGGTCCCAGGTCACAAAGGAATCGCTGGCAATGAAAAAGCTGACGAACTTGCAAGAGCAGGATCGTCAACACTGATGAACGGATCCGACCATCTGTGGGCATCCCCAGATGCTCCACTAGGTCATGGTTAAAAGGGTGGGTATAAGAACAAACCATAAAACTCTGGAAGAATACGCCCAGGCAAAGAAAAAGTAGCAAAGAACTGCCCTCAATGAGCAGGAACAAACTACGCATCATAACAGGGCTTCTTACGGGACACTTTCCCACAAAGGAGCACCTGAACAAAATAGGGCTGTATAACGGAGACCTCACATGCAGGAGATGCAAAAAGGACACTGAAACAGCTCTGCACATATTATGCAACTGTGAGACGCTGGACCACAGGAGGTAAAAACTAAATGGAAGACCCCAAATGACTCCAAAAGACTTCTACAACCAACCAGTAAAGAACCTGTATGAGCTAATACAGGGAACGGATTGGCTGAATTGGCTGTAGTCAGAATGTTAGGAGAATCCACAATAAGCCCAAGAGACTGAGATATATACTTGGTTATAACCATTTCAGCCGTAGGGGGCAAAACGAAAAACGATGTTTAAAAATACTTTTAGATGTAGCCAAGTCAAACAAATAATTAAATAAAAAACTTAATATTATTTCTTGAACTTGAAAAATTGCTTTAGGTCGTGGCACTCGATTTTTTTGCCTTAAGGCCTGGTTTCGCACGTGCGATGAATGCATGCGTCCGACGCTTGCAGCCGCTGAAGCGTCTATCGCATGCGTTTGAGTGGTTTTGTTTGTGCGTCTAGATGTAACAGTCAGCACTTCGCAGTTCAGTTCGTGAAATCATCATGTAGCTTGTGTTAGCCCTTCTATTTGAAGAAGAAGATGATGAAGCGATCATTCCGTTGTTAATTCAAATAAAACCCCATCATAACATGTACAAGCACAGAAATGCAGAAGGGACATTCAACAATTTAATTTCAAGGTATCTCGTAGATAATGAAACCAAATTTCACGCCTATTTTCGCCTAACCAGAAATCAATTTGATTTTGTATTAACTTCTATAAAGGCAGATGTTAAAAAGGCACCAACTCACTGGGTTAAGAAGCCAATATCTCCAGAAGAAAAATTGGGAATATCACTAAGGTATCCCTTTTTCACCACTTATGTTGACGGCTCGTAAGTAAATGCACAATCGCCTGCGTTCTCGCCGTCTGACTGGTCTTCGAAGCAGTCGTTGCGTTCTGACGTTGCATTTAGACGCAGGCGCTAGATATCGACGCACTAGTAAAACCACAAGCACGTGGTACCATATGAGCAATACCTGCGATAAACGCATGCAGCGGCTGCAAGCATCGGACGCATGCATTCATCGCACGTGCGAAACCAGGCCTTTAGGCGGCGCCTTCAATAAAGCGTTCCCCTTCTAAACCCATCAGATGAAAAAAAACAAAACCCTCCCCATGTAAAAGCTATAGCTACGTGACTATAGATACAGCTTGTTAGAAAACCGTTTTGGATTATAGTCTGTACACGAATATTCTGGGCTGATAAAATGTAAATTTGCAATTACGGATTCTGATGGTGGAAAACGGAGTCACTAAAAGTGATGAAATGTTTATATACAAGTAACGTAATATACATCCATTCGTCCCCATCCACTCCTGGAATAATCTTTATAATTCAAGATTAGGTTATGTTGCATTGATATTGTTATGACATGATTTCAGTCAGGCATAAATTCAATTGGAATGTTCACCTGCAAGCTTCTTGCGCGTAGATTTCTTATTTTGTTAAGAAGACTCTCCGGAGGACAATAATTATGGTAACTAACTGCTAGTTTAATAATATAGTTTTTAATCATCAGAATATTAAGTTTTTTGTGAAGCCAAGATGTTTTTTCATATTGCCATGCGAAGACATTTGTTTTGTACAACTTGCATATGATTGAATAATTATTTCGTAGTCGAGCAAATGACTGGATAGCCGTATACTATTGTCGGTTAGAAAAACTTGTGTCCAGAATTTTATTTTAATGATAAACGGTTGTCACTAATCCGATGTTTTGGGCTGAATAATGTTGTCTTGAATTGAGAGTCTCCTGAACAAATAAGTTTTGGCTTAAAATTGCCTTCGTAGGACCATGTATTTAGTTTTCAAGGTATTCAGCATCAGCTTATTCTTAAACAGATACTAAAAAGGAAGGCCTGCAGACAGTCTCTGGCCATGTGCTCCACGCTCTTACATAGCCAGCATTCATCTTCAATCCACAGGTCTATCCCCACCATCTTAATGGTTTTTGTTCCTCTTCCCGCTTCCACCGCCCTAGCTCCTGTTACCCTTTCCACATCCCTCAGAATTCCTTTGACCTCATTCCCTTTATTTGCCTCTATAACCACCTCCCTGTTCCTTGAGACTCTAAGTCTATCCACCCACTTTCCATCCATCTCCCTCAAACTCTTCTTAATCCTTTCTATCCCCTCCTGATTGACTTCAGTATTACCGCCTCATTCCTGACCTCTTTTTCTTTTTCCCTATCTGTATAAATTGCCACCTTCGTCCCATCTGCTCTCACCCACGCGATCATCTTCCTCAGCACCTCCATCTCCACATGCTCAAGCCTGTGTAGCCCAACGCTTACCTTGCTTCCTACTTCCTAAAACAGTCGACTTATTATATCAAACACCTTCCTCTCATCCTTTCAATCACCCTCCATCCGACAGATCAACTCTGCGTTCACCCTTGTACCTTTTCTTTCCGTAGTACGTACCTCCTTAACCCACTCCATTTCCTCTTCTTTTTCTCCTAGCATCGGGTACCTAACCCTGAACATCTGTATCCCCTGCTCCACCCCACTGTCTTCCTTAGTCACCCATAACACTTTTATATTTTCATCCCCCAACATTGGATTTCCCACCTTCACCTCTATTCCCTCCCTCTTTTCATCCTCCCAGTCCTTATCTCTAATCTCCTTCCATCCATCCCATTCTCTCTACCCCTCCTCCCATCGTGTTTGCATTCTCTCCTTCCTACCTTCCTCTCTCCTCAACCTCTCTAATTCCCTGACCCGCCCCTCTGCCAACGACTACTGCTCTTCCAGCCTTTTTTCCCTCTTCTCCAGTCGCCTTACCATCTCCTTCAATCTCTCTACACTCTCCATCTCTTCCTCTTTTCCACTCTTCACTTCATCCATTCCTTTCTCCTTCTGTTTCCTCTTCTGCTCCTTATTCTCCAGAGGCGATACCTCCTTCCCTTTCACCCCAGTATCGCTCCACTCACTTGTCTCAATCGCACAACATAGCTGCCCCCCCCCCTATACTGCTGGTTTTTTTATCAAGGTTTACTACTCTATTCCATTTGATTCGGGAGCAACTATTCGGGTTCCCATACTGGAGCCTTATTTATTGCTTATCACGAGGGTTGGTCGGTCATGAGGCCCTTACAGCTCGAAGAGCACGAGTCCCTTGACCACCCACCCCTCTATGGAGACTTGTATGAGAGATTAGGGGTGAATCATTTCCAGCCTCCCTCATCCAACCCTACGAAGCACGGAATAGTTCTTGTGTTACATGTTTGTCTTCAATCATAATTGATAGCTCCTATTAAATCACATGGACTTGTAATTCTTAAAACATTTTCTGATAATGTACAATTTTCAGTTTGAATACTCCACAACACTCGATATACTATGCATGCTGATTGGAGCAGTATGTTCATCACTGGCTGGATTAGTACTACCTTATGCTTTGATATTATTTGGAGACGTTACAGGAGCTGTAGTTACGTACGCTTCCAATTATAATGAATTTTCTAGTCAAGAACAAAAAGATGCCTTAGCACATGATTTACGTGATGCAGTATGGTCATTTAGTATACAATCGACAGTTATTGGAATTGGAACAATGGCAGCTACCTATGTGTCGACTGCTCTATTCAGCTATAGTTGTATTCGGCAGGTAATTCACGATATTCAGAGCAACTAGGTATTAGATTTAAAAACATAATATACTTGAGTTGGCACTTAGAAACAATAGGTGAAATTTAAAACAATTTGTTCATTATTCTGTACAATTTAAGAGAAAAAATAATGGTAAGTATTTAAATAGTACTTGTCCAGGTTGTTTTTTGCCTGGTAAAGGCACTATATTATCGACCGCACAATCACCACATTTGTTCTCCTCGGGTTTCTCTTTATAGCAATTTCAGTTCTAATGGCTGTGACAACAGGCCTACTATAGTTTGGCAAATCTATCTGAAGCTACGCGCCATCGGTAAGAGGCGAAGAAACATGATCTTCCCTCACCCTACTGTTAAAATCTCCTGCAATATTTGTATATGGTTCCATTTGAACGCGAAAAAACGCTTAAACCAGTCTAAAACAATAGGAAAACACACAATTCGACGTTATTTCATTCAATAACTCTCAATTTCGCGTTGTGATGCCTTTTGGCCGAAATATTATTTATTAATTATTTAAATTATTATTATGGTATTATTATGAATAAAGACATAAATTCCCTTGAAGCTAATTTCAATATAGCATGAATCGTTTACATATATGAAAACAGAAAGGTCTCACGTAGGATGTCAAGTTCAGAGTGTGAAATAAACGTAAACAGAATTGTTCATGTTTACAAAACGGTGAACTTGACTCGTCGTATAAATATGTTAACGAAAGTATTTTAACATTCATTCTAAAGACATTCGATTCATATTCAAAGACATTCTAAATGTATTCTATTCATCGTAATCATTTTAATTAATATTCTCATTAGTACTAGTAATAAGTGAGTTAATGTATAATAGTAAAGTAAGGTAATAAAGAGAACATGTCCCAGTGATTCCAGTAGTTGTTTTTTTCCTGTGAGATGACACACCAAGTGACCAGCAACACCACCTAGTCAGAGGCCCTTCCACACTTCTAATGCACCAAGTATCCATAGTAGGATACATACATTACATGGCGACCCTGCAAACAATTGGAATTCTGTGAAAATGGGTGGTAAGTCAACGAAGCAAGAGGTCCAGGAAAATGGTGCGGTCAACAGCAATTCCATAGTCCAGGAAGAGAAAATGGAAGCAGATCTGGAGGTGAAGACTCTCATCTATATCATTGTGGTTGTTTTAGTGCTACAATTCGCATGGTCCATATATAAGAACTATAGAAGACAACTGAAGAGGGAGATAAGAAGAAACCTACAGCAAAGCACACTGAACCTTTAAGATGGTGAGAATTTTTTTTTGTAAACTTTAAGGATATATTCTGTTTTGTCGTTGTTGCGTTAGTATTTGATATATTTTTTTTTAATTTTCCTTTTGTTGAGAATGAATCATTTAATTTTAAATGTCCTCGAGTGATGGAAATGCAGTAACGTGGGAAGAATTTGAGATTAGATTGAATTTAATTCTAGAAGATATACGTAAGAATAGTAAGCGAGTGTTAAAAAAGGAGGTTCCTAAAAGTTCAGAAAGTCATATAGATATAATAAATAAGTTGTGTGATTCATTTAATAATTTCTCTAAGTTAATAAATAAGAATTTGTATAAATTAGACGAGGATCAGCAGAATACATGCATTTTATATTTTGACAAAATCAGAGATAAGGTAGAGAAAGCATTTCAAGTGTTAGATTGTCGGTATAAAGTTCCGTCTCAATTAATTACGAGTAATAATTTAATTAATAAAGAGGTATTAGAAGCAACAAGCAAAGATAAAATGGCATTAAGTATGAATGATTTTTTCAATTTAGCTGGTAAGATATTACCAAACGAGTTTAATGGAGATACAAGCAAACTACAGTCTTTTGTAGATGCGGTTAGCTTACTTCAAGTATACGCAGCAGAGCATGAGAGAAATGCTGTGTTATTCGTGAAAACAAGACTGACTGGGAAAGCCAGGGTTTTGATTACTACTGAGAACTCTCTGAGAGAAATAGTCGATACACTTAAGAAAGGACTCAGAGGAGACAGCACTAGTTTGATAAGTGCTAAACTAAGTAAACTAAGGCAAAATAATAAAGATCTCGTCGGATATGCTTCCGAAATGGAGAAACTAACCGAAAGTTTACAAGCCGCGTATTTGGCAGAAGGAATGCCAGTACACTTAGCAATGAAGTATACTACAGAGGCAGCAGTAAAATCATTGTTAGACAACGCAGCTTCAGAACGGATAAAAACCGTTATAGCAGCTGGAAATTTTACGACACCACAAGAGGTGATGACTAAACTGGTTTCCATCAATGTGTGTGACAATCAGTCAACAGAGAGTGTTCTGCATTATAAGGCAGATAGGAATAAGTTTTGGTCGGGAAATAGGTATTTTCCTCAGCGAAGAAATTCTTATGTTAATCATAATGGAGGAAATAACTTTCATAGGAAAGGTAACTACGACAATAATAGGAGATTTCAAGAGAATCAAGGAGAAAGGAGATTCAAGGGATATAAAGGTAGTTCAAACGAGTATAGGGAAAGACCTACCAATAGGTTCAACAATAATTATAGGAATGTAAGAATGTGTGGAAGTGAAGAAAGGAGAGAGGAAGACGAACAAAAAGAATTGGGGTTTTGAAAAAGAAAGGTGAAAAATCCAAAATTTTAAACAACTTGCTTAACAATAATCGTTATATTTATAACTTTGTGCAAATTAAAACTGACATATCGGATAATATGGATACTTTTATATTAGATACAGGTGCAGATATATCGTTATTAAAAATTTCAGATAATTTTCCACATCACTTAATAAAAACAACACAAATCTTAAACATTAAAGGAATAACTCTGATAGAAATTAAAACTTTGGGTACAATAGAAACTTTTCTTTTTATTAAGGGTGTAGCATTTAGACATTGTTTTCATGTAGTAGAAGAGGAATTTCCTATACCTACGAATGGAATTCTAGGTAGGGATTTCATAAGAAATTATAATTGTATTTTAGATTATTCAGAATTAAAATTATACATAGATTGCAAATCCAGGAATAGAGTAACATTAGAAATTTTTGATAATCCTGAATATGATACTATAGCAATACCGCCTAGATGTGAAGTCTATCGGTTGGTAGAAAGTTTCAAAAATTTAAGACAGGATAAAGTTGTCGAGCAACAAGAATTATTACCAGGAATATTTATAGCAAGATCTATTATATCAAAAACTAATCCTTATGTCAGAATTTTAAATACAAATTATGAAAGCAAGTCGATAAATACAAATAACATTAAAATATTGGATTTAAATTTATTTCATGTATATGCTGTGACGAATGAAAGTAAGAATAGGATGAAAGAATTAAGAAAAACATTGAATTTAGAGGTACCAGAATACGTTAGGGATAAGCTAATGAATCTTTGTGAGAATTTTTCAGATATTTTTGCTTTAAAAAATGACATTTTAACGCATAATAATTTTTATGAGCAAAAGCTATTGGTAAAGGATGATACTCCAGTATATATTAAAAATTATCGCACGCCACATTCTCAATCTTCAGAACTTAACGATCAGGTCCAAAAGTTATTAGATCAAGGTATAATTGAATCTTCAATCTCAGATTATAACAGTCCAGTTTTACTTGTTCCCAAAAAGGCAATCAATGGAGAGAAATCTTGGAGACTTTGCATAGATTTCAGGCAATTAAATAAGAAAATAGTCACAGATAAATTTCCATTACCTAGAATAGATTCGATCTTAGATCAGCTAGGGAGGTCGAAATGGTTTTCAGTCATAGATCTTACGTCAGGTTTTCATCAAATTCCCTTAGAACCGTCTTCAAGGAAATATACATCTTTTAGCACAGAAAAAGGTTCCTTTCAGTATACAAGATTACCATTTGGTTTAAATATAAGTCCAAATAGTTTTTCAAGGATGATGTCCATAGCATTTTCAGGATTAACTCCAGAAAAAGCATTTCTTTATATGGATGATATAGTTGTAATAGGGATGTCAGAAAATCATCATTTAAGTAATCTCGAAAGGGTGTTTAGCACATGTCGGAAATTCAACCTTAAATTAAATCCACAAAAATGTCAATTCTTCAGACGAGAAGTAACATATTTAGGACACAATTTGTCTAGTGAAGGGGTTCTACCCGACAAGGCAAAATATTCAGTCATTGAGCAATATCCAGTTCCCAAAAATTCAGAAGAATCTAAAAGGTTCGTAGCATTCTGTAACTATTACAGACGTTTCATTCCCAATTTCGCTGAAATATGCATACCTCTCAATAAATTATCTAGGAAAAATGTAAAATTCGAGTGGTCAGAAGACTGCGAAAAATCATTCCAAATACTAAAATCGGCATTAATTCAGCCGCCTATTCTGAAATATCCAGATTTCAATAAAAAATTTATATTGACAACAGATGCTTCAAATATTGCGTGTTCTGCAATACTTAGCCAGGAATACGAAGGTATAGATCTACCTATAGCTTATGCATCGCGAAGTTTTAAGAAAAGCGAATTAAATAAACCTATAATCATGAAAGAACTGTTAGCTATCCATTGGGGAATTAATCATTTTAAGTGTTATTTATATGGCTCTTCACATTTTATTGTGAAAACGGATCATAAGCCGTTAACACATCTTTTTTCGATGACAGAACCAACTTCGAAACTTACAAGAATTAGACTAGACCTAGAAGAATACAACTTCGAAATACAATATTTGAAAGGAAATTCAAATTATGCGGACAGCATTTCAAGGATATCCGTAAATGAATTAAAAGACTTGTACATTGACAATGCTCACGTTTTAGCAATAACGAGGTCAAAAACTCGTCAGAATAAAGCTCAGCCTACAAGAGAAGATAAAATAGTTTCCACAGAAATAAAGAAAGATATTCGCAAGCCAGCAGTATATAAAGTCCTGAATAATTTAGAGGCGCATAAATTACCAATTCTGCAATTTGAAAATAACCGTGTTTCGTTAAGGATGAACATACGGATCAAAAACAGGATGAAATTTAGCCAAGCCTTATTTAATACCGATATAATTAACTTTGATTTAGGTCAAACGTTAGTTCAGCTTGATAAGCTAGCGGTAAAAAATGGAATAAAAAGGATGAAAATTTATATGAATGATATTATTTTCACACAGTGCACTATAAAAGAGTTTATGGAAAAAGGAAACAATACGTTAAAAAACGTACAAATATGTATTTGCGATATACCTAAGATGGTGGAAGAAGAAAAAGAAAAGCAACAGATTTTAGAAACTTATCATAATGATCCTTTATTTGGAGGTCATGTAGGAAATAACAGGCTATTGAAAAAATTAAGAGCGAATTTTAGATGGAAAAACATGGAAAAAGATGTGAGAAAATATATTAAGCAATGTCACAAGTGCCAAGTCAATAAAGCGAAAAATAATCACAAAGAAGAATTTGTATTAACGGATACAGCAGCAAAACCATGGGATATAACATATATAGATACGGTCGGTCCTTTTCCACAAAGTGAAAATGGTAACCGTTATTGCATCACAATGTTATGTGAATTAACGAAATATGCAGTAATAATTCCAGTTAAAAACAAAGAAGCGAACACGATAGCTCGTGGAATTTTTGAA
The DNA here is from genome assembly GCA_910591685.1 of Galerucella tenella. Classification (NCBI taxonomy): domain Eukaryota; kingdom Metazoa; phylum Arthropoda; class Insecta; order Coleoptera; family Chrysomelidae; genus Galerucella; species Galerucella tenella. The sequence continues at coordinate 20,015 of CAJUYH010001816.1, forward strand.
AATTTCATACCAAATTACGGTCTGATGAAACAGATTAGGACAGATTTAGGCACAGAATATAAAAATGAAATATTCAATGCTTTAACTAAAATGTTAAATATTAGTCATAATTATTCAACAGCATATCATCATCAATCTATAGGAGGTTGTGAGAAATTACATAGAACGCTTAATGAGTATGTGAGACATTTTATTAATGAAAGTAAGGATGACTGGGATGAATGGTGCAAATTATTTGCTTATTGTTATAATACGACTCCAAGCTCTTATCATGGTTATACGCCATTTGAATTATTGTTCGGGAGACGTGCTAACTTACCCGAGAATCTCACGAACGACATTGAGCCATGCTATAATATTGATGAATATCAGAATGAGTTAAAATATAAACTGCAGGTAGCTCATCAGAGAGCAGAGAAATATTTAACCAAATATAAACTTAGTAGACAAAGTCAAAATAGTAAGGTAGCTAATCCAGTTGATTTTAAAATAGGGGATTCAGTTTTAGTAAAGAGGGAAAATAGAACCAAATTCGAATCTCAATATATAGGTCCATTTACAGTCTCAGAGGTGAGTGAGGTTAACTGTAAAGTCAAATTAGAATCAGGTGTGATAAAAGAAATACACAAAAACAGAATCCATCCTTATTGTAAAATGACTTAAAGTTTTGTAAATAGTGTCAGAAGTGCGGTTGTGTTTACAAACAATTAAGTTATCGTAAATAAAAACATTAAGTGATTATAAATAAACAAGACAAACAATTAAGTTATCGTAAACAATTTTAATAACAATGGACATACATTAGTTTATAAATATATGTTACCATAGGTTAATGACATTATTCAATAATCATCTATTTTTAGGATAATTGCAAATTTATTTCATTGGGGGAAAGGAAGCTCAACGGAATTTATTCTTTTTGTAAAAGGGGAAGGTGTGATGCCTTTTGGCCGAAATATTATTTATTAATTATTTAAATTATTATTATGGTATTATTATGAATAAAGACATAAATTCCCTTGAAGCTAATTTCAATATAGCATGAATCGTTTACATATATGAAAACAGAAAGGTCTCACGTAGGATGTCAAGTTCAGAGTGTGAAATAAACGTAAACAGAATTGTTCATGTTTACAAAACGGTGAACTTGACTCGTCGTATAAATATGTTAACGAAAGTATTTTAACATTCATTCTAAAGACATTCGATTCATATTCAAAGACATTCTAAATGTATTCTATTCATCGTAATCATTTTAATTAATATTCTCATTAGTACTAGTAATAAGTGAGTTAATGTATAATAGTAAAGTAAGGTAATAAAGAGAACATGTCCCAGTGATTCCAGTAGTTGTTTTATTCCTGTGAGATGACACACCAAGTGACCAGCAACACCACCTAGTCAGAGGCCCTTCCACACTTTTAATGCACCAAGTATCCATAGTAGGATACATACATTACAGCGTAAATACAGCCCGAAACGGTCATCGTTGATCGAAAAACATTCAAAAAGCACACAAGAATACTAAGCAATGCACAAATTCACTCGAATATACTTAAAAACGGATGTAAGCTTGCAATTGGACCATTTTCCATTCTATTTCAATTAAATACAGACCAAAACGCGAAAGAATGCTAAAAACAGTCTAAACGATAGGAAAACACACAATTCGACGTTATTTCATCCAATAACTCTCAATTTCACGTATATACAGTCCGAAACGGTCAACGGTAATCGAAATCAATCATTTGAATTTATTAGTGAAAAGTATGATTCCATAAGTGATGATTGGTCTTACTATGGCAGTGTGAGGAATAGAACCAATGAAGATTCTCTACCATAACAATAGAGGATCTCACACATTCGCTGAAGTAAGCCTTGTTCACGCTTTTAAATTTTGTCAGACATAATTAATATAAATGCTTCTGGGGTGAGTTCGAGAACGTCACACTGGTTGAAATTTTGCACTTGATTGGTGGGGGTAAAGGGCGATCGTAGTACGACGCTCCATCGAATGAGCACTCGAACGGATTTACCTTGTTATGGTTGTTAACTATAATCATACTTTTTTAAATATTATTGTTCAACTTTCAAGTTTTTCGATTTTACTTGTAGAGTAGATAATATGGATAAAAAACGTGTCGCATTGAATGCGCTTACATTGGGAAAACAGTAGCTTGAAGGGATAGGTACATGCCGACTCAGAAAGCGAGTCGGATAATGAAATGGAAATCTCTTTAATATCCCAAATTGAGTCAAAGCTGCAACCGCGGAAAAGAGCACATCCAAGGTGTAGAGATTACTTTGAAGGAGCTATTCCCAGCTATGAGTACTTTTAAGGAGTTTCAGATAAATTTTAGAATATTTATAACTAGCCTAGGTCTAACATTAATAAATCTGGCGCCAAGAGTTTTAAACAGAACTTAACAATATTTTTAATGTATTTGAGGGATTGGTAAGAATAGGGTAAAGTGATGGGAAAATAAATATCGTTTTTATAGAGCTTAAACGAAGATTATTTGGATCCTAGACTGGAGAATAGTCATTTTTCAATAATTTTTTGTTACATCGCAGCTAAACGAAAAACGACAGATACTAGATGTGATTTTATATAATTTATCCAGAAGTTCCTTCCGAGGGAGCTAGTGCCTTTGAAGAGGAGGAGGAGTTTTTTAAGCATACCTCAAAAAACTGCTACCTACAACCTACAAACTTCAATCTTCTCGTCCGATTTTGAATTTAAAAATGTATATGGAATACAAAAACTTTTTCCAAAAAATGCTGAATATAGCTTAAGATAGTGATTTTAGGTAGTTCCATGAACAAAAATCGCTTGAATTGAAATCGGGAATCAGAAATTAGACCTTTTTGCATAAAATGCATTTAAAAAAACTTCATACCACTTTAAGCACAAGTGATTCACGCATTTGACCACAGACTTATAATTTATAAGTCTATGCATTTAACTATGGGACAAGAATATTGTTTTTTAATCAATTTTTAAATAAAAGTTTGTTAATTGATAACGTGGAATTAAATGTATTAAAATCAACTTTTTAAATAGATTCTGAGAATAAGGAAGAAGTTTTTGGAAAAAACGTTAAATCAAGATATAGGATGGTTTGATACGAATCAAACTGGTAATTTTGCAACGACTTTCACTCAGTAAGTATTAATAAGTACCTATCTACTTTTTTCTTAAAAATAATTTACAATAAATATTGCCAAGACACTAAATTCAATAAATCTATTCATTAGCAATTGTCTACTAGCTTTCGAAATTATATGCTAGAATGATAAAAATTAGAGACTTTATCATTAAAATACAACGTTTTCAAAATTAATGGGATTAATGCTCGATTTTACCAATCATTTCCTAAAGTTAGGTAATGGTTGATAAAATCGGATGTCTCTAAAAGAAACAAATAAACAAAATTTTGAAGGTGGTAAAAGAAGTTACCACAAATTATGAGACTAAATTGCATATTGTGTGAATTTATGTTAAGAACATTTTTACGGGGCCGATGGCCATAGCTGACAGGATACTTTAATCCAAATAAGAAAATAAAAAACTCTCAACGATAATCTCACACTATATGGGTTTTTACTTAATCGCTGCTTCCTGTAACAATTGTCATTATGTAAGTAAAGCATGTTATCACTAGATGTCAAGATAATAGTATTACATCTACTATTATAAAGTCTCATACATTTGGAAATAACTTTTGAAAAATTAGACCGTTCACTAAGAAACAACATCTACTTCTCGGGCTATATGCCCCGACAGACAATGAATTACACTTCTAAGATATCCCAACCCGTTTTCGGTTTATTGCGAGAAAATTTCGTCATCAAATAAAAGATCCGCCCTATCTTAGAGTTGAATATTCTGTTCTACATTTTCACTGCTCTAAAATATAAAACGATCGATCTCAACGGATCGGAAAATATTGAGTGAGCAAAGGGATTACTCATAGTATAACACTCTTATCTGGACATCTATATGTAGTTTATTTTTGACCAAAATAAAAGAACGACCACTATTTGTAATTTCGTAATTTTAGAATGTCTGCCTTCGCTTTTTTGATCTGTTGTATACAACGAACAATTTATCTAATTTTATTAAAATTTTAGCAACATATCAAAAATTGAAGAAGGAATTGGCGACAAAATTGGAACTTTTATATTTTTTGAATCTACCTCCATAGCTGCTATTATTTTGAATTTCATAAGAGGCTGGAAATTAGCACTTGTCAGCATAATATTCCTTCCTATTAACTCAACACTTGTGGCTATTATAACCTGGGTAATTATCCATATTCATCAACAAAAAGTATACTACAGATGAGTTCGGCTTGGTAACTGAGAGTAATTGAGAGCAGAGTATGGAGTGGTGTTACGTAATCGAAGAGTAACTCATAAATCCGTTACTTACCCTAACGATCATAAAGCGTTCAGAGCATTTTTTATAAATAATATCAAATAATACCTAAAAAAATGTTGACAGTATTTGAAATTAATGGGATGCCTTAACCTGTGTGATTTACTTAGCCGTAAACACTGCTCAGTTAATCAGTTTATTTTGAGCAATGGAAGAGCCTCGACAGTCGAATTGGACGAGCCCCACCATCTGCGCACCATCTCGCGAGTTAACTCTATTTACATCACTCTGTACAGAGTCGAACGATTTAGAGTGTACACTCTCTTGTCTAATAATGTCCATACCCCCATTGCTGAACGAATTTGGAGTGAAAGCGTCAAAAGAGCCAAAGGAGTGACCAAACCGAACTCATCTTACATATATTATTATTTACGAATATATCATTAGAGCCACGAAGGATACCTAATTATTAATTCTACAAGCTAATTTTCAGATATCTACAAAATACGCCGAAAAAGAAATGGAAATATACGGAACTGCTGGTTCAGTAGCAGAAGAAGTTCTAAGTTCGATAAAAACTGTTGTAGCTTTCGATGGTCAACAAAAAGAACTCGATAGATATGGTAGACTTCTTCTAGATGCGAAGAAAAATAATTTAAAACGAGGTTTCTTCTCTGCTTTAAGTAACGGATTTCTGTGGTTAGCTATATACGTTTGTTACGCCATGACATTTTGGCATGGTACTAATCTAATTTTATCAGAAAGGCATCTGCCGCTAGTACAACAAACGTACACTCCAGCAAACATGGTGTCGGTATGTAAAAACTGTATTTTGCATAAATGGTGTGTGTATTGAATTTTTTCAAGATATTTTTTTGCTCTTTGATTGCAACGTGGAATTTTGGAATGGGCGCATCCATATTAGAGACGTTCGGAACTGCTAGAGGAGCTGCCAAACAGATTTTTGCCGTACTAGACAGCGAACCAAAAATTAAGAAGCACGTAGATGCTGGAAAAAAATTGAAATCGTTTTCTTCAAATATTACTTTCGATAACGTTAACTTCAATTATCCTTCTAGGCCCGATGTAAAGGTAATGAAACTGTACCAGTAACATACTTACATTTTGTAATATTTGTTATTTTTTAACCTCAAAAATGATTCACTGGGATATCTCGGCACCTCAGACTTAAGGCTTGTTGTGCATTTGGTTGGGCCGTTAATGTAAAGAGAACAGTAGCCCTCATCAGGCTCAAAAGTCTTTTTATTAGGTCCTTCTAGGGGATATTCTTCCTTGGATGCTCTAGTCCTAGAAGTATATATCCCCTTAGGGTACAGGTTTGATATTTCGCTAGTTAGCCATTCAGAGGATTTTTTGACCAGGTGTTAGCTGTGTTACTGCTTTAGCACGAGGCTCCAGTAAGTCTGATGCTTAGTTTTAATCTACCGAGATGTATAACCTCCTGCAGCAGTTTTCGATATTCCAAATTCTGATTCAGGAACAGTGAATATAATTTCAAACCCCAAGAATTGCTGAAATAAGGATGCTTGGATCTAACACCATGGATTTCAGCTACTGTCCTTTGTCAGTTTTGGATCCGTCTGCATACCACACCAACGTTCTTCTTATTTCAAGGAGCGAGTTTGGGTTAACATCTGTGATTCTGGAATGACTAAGAGTGTTGGTTTCTTCGTGCCAATTCCCATTGCATTCCTGCCTATATGCAGCCATTCTCGCTTCTGTATTAACATGCAGAGCAAGAGAAAGAATATTGAGAATGTGAGAATGGCTTCCATTGCCGCAGCCGGACCGCTTCTCATCGCACAGACAGGCAAATACATCAATCTCAGTGAAGAAAACGTTAAATACGTGATAACAGTGACATCCCCACATGTAACCACAAATCAAAATTGTATTTCAAAAAAAACTTGACGGCTTTGAAGAGTTATATACTTTATTTAGAATTCCCTGCAAATAAAATGACATTTCATTTGCTTTTACTGCTAATACGCAGAAGATTTAGACCGGGGCAATACGATATTCGTAATATCTGACCCAAAATTCGTAGAAAAGGTCCCCTTGCACGGTTTGGCAAAATATTTCGACTTCAGCTGCTCGTTGTCTTGACTATTTTGGCGTTATCCATTTCACATCCCTAGCTGTCTCCCACGTTTTCCCACTAGCTTTGTCGTCACTTTCTGAAACTTATATTGCGATAGAATCCAACTTAGTGGAGACGCATCATAGTCGTCAAAGCAGCTTCCTTGATACAACATTTCTTTCCAATTTTCGTAATTATCACGACCACGAACACTGGATCATGTTCAGAACGAGTACACTCCTTTTTTATATAGTCTGTATAGTTGAAGTCGAATTTCTACTTAAAAATAACTAAAGATAGTTTATTCTTTTAGATACTTCAAGGGTTTAATCTTAATATTAGCAAAGGAGAAACTGTTGCTCTTGTAGGAAGCTCTGGCTGTGGTAAATCCACTTGCATACAATTACTCCAAAGATTTTACGATCCAGACGAAGGGAAGGTAAGTTGATTGGAAGCCATTTTAATTATACAATCCACATTCATTTGTCAACAATTTTTTGAGCCCTTTGACAGACACGAGTTTATCATCTTTTTTCCGTTATTTCAAAAATACATCCAAATCACTCAGTCACACCTTTTTTTCAAATAAATACAATATTGTGATTCACAGGTGATAAATTCTGAACATTCCTTAGAAGCTACTTCGTCTCCAGATACATTAATCCACTGTGTACCTTCTACTTTAAATTATATTTTCTTTATTCACGGCCGAACGTACGTACTTGCTGCCTCCCAACCAAAGCATAAATGTCAAACTTTCGGCCTCCTAACCAAAGTAGCAAGAACGTACTGGCCGTGAATAAAGAAAAATAGTATACACCACACGGGAAAGTTTGAGAGCCCTGATCTACGCGCCATGATGCCCTCGGCCTCGGCTTCGCCTTGGGCATCATGGCGCAAAGTGCAGGAATCTCAAACGTCAAATGACTTTGAAGCCGCTGATCGCGGGAAAATTTAAAACTATATTTGCCTTAAATTGAAATTAATGCATGAGTAGACGGATTTAAGCAATTATAATCGTTGGAATAGCATTCTATTTTAATTTCTTTGTACCATCTGGTCCTTCTTTTTCCTACATATTTGGAGCAAAATGAAAGATATTCAGCGATAAGAATAATTTTATTTAACTAACTGTTTAATTTTACAGATATTAAAGGAAAGTTACCGCATATAACACAGAATATTTACTTGGGTTAACTACAGAATTTTTAATCTAATTAACATTCATATAATTAAATAAGATACACGTTTCATACGGCATAAATTATTACCACGCATTGGGTTGTAAGTTGACTTACAGCCCGTCGTCCAGGGCAACCGTTACCTTTTTGGTAATTCCTCCTTCAAAACAGTGTTACAATGCATTGTTTACAATATAGAGAGGAATATTACTTCTGTTAAAACTTTATTTTATTCACCTAGTAAAATCATAGATAGAAAAGATGAAAACCTGACTCTATAAATACATAAATGTGAAAAAGTCTAGAAACACAAACAAAGAATGGTGAATAATGCCTAATCCTAATACTTTAATGATACGCAAGTATGTTGACAGCTGACATTACTTATTTGTCAACTTTAAAATGTAAAGTATCTCAAACTAAAAAGATCTGAAAACTTTTCAGGTACAGCATGGGTGGTAATCTTTTCAGTATTTTTATATTCGTTATGTTGGCAGCATTTGCCTTGTATAGAATAGAACTCGTCTATTCACTTGTCCATAGTTTGATTCTCCTCAATTAACTAATTAACTGCTGTAGATACTTATCGACGACGTGGATATTAAGGAACTAAATTTGGAAGGGCTCAGACAAAAAATCGCAGTCGTTAGTCAAGAACCAGCACTTTTTGATACTACTATTGCCGAGAATATACGATTAGGACAATTGACAGCGACCCAGCAAGAAATAGAAAAAGCAGCAATAAAAGCGAACGCTCACAAATTTGTGCAAAATTTACCGAACGGTTACCAAACTGTCCTCGGAGAAAGAGGAGCTCAATTATCTGGTGGACAAAAACAAAGAATAGCAATAGCTAGAGCACTGGTGAGGAATCCTGAAGTTTTACTATTAGACGAAGCCACTTCTGCTCTGGACACTACTAGCGAGGCAGAAGTACAAGTTGCTTTGGATTCAGTAAGTAATTTTGTTGAAAATTATACAAAATAATAAGTTTATCTTGTTGTAGATTAGTGGAACTTGTACTACTATCATAGTAGCTCATAGATTATCAACTATTCGAAACGCTCATAGAATTGTGGTGATAAACGAAGGAGCAGTTTTAGAAATTGGTACTCACGCTGAATTAATGGGCAAAAAAGGAGCTTATTATAATTTGGTAAACTCACAGGGATTAACGGAAACCGGAGTTGAAAAAGGTATCTATAGGCTCCTATAAGCTCCAGGAGCATTTATTAAATAACTACGATTTTGTGAAAACACAGTAATGAAAATGAAAATGTGTTTCAAAATTTGAATAACTTCGTCATCCTCGATATATCAGTCTCCATGAGGAAATTTTATAAATGTTTCTCTTTTATTGGAAGTTCTTGAATATTTTTGGAACTTTAGTTCTTTACGTCAGGTTATGTTTGAGCGACCGGGGGTCGCGACGCAAAATATCTGACCGTTACGCTACGTTATGTTACGTTGCTTCGTTATGTGCCTTGCTTGCGTGCGTGTGCTCTCTCTTGAGTCTCTCTCTCGTTTACGAAGCAGCGATTCATATGCCTCGGCCGGAAATCGAACCCGGGCCGCCCGCGTGGAATGCGAGCATTCTACCACTGAACCACCGATGCTATATTTAAATTCTATGCAAAGTTGGTATTCGCAGTGCTGCTGTTCTACATGCATTTGTTCGGATAAATTTTTACCATTATTTCCATAATTTTTTTTGTGCGATTGCTCTTTTTTTTTATTTACAGCATTGGTTGTCAGGATACGGTAGGTTGTGTTTACTGGTTTCTAAGTTTAACACGTCGGTAAGTGATTTACTTACCGTTCAGACGTCGAAAACAATTTCATCAAAATGCAAAATATATTTTAAACTGATCGAGAAGTATAAATGTCACTTTTGACATTTCGTTCATTTCGAAGGAATTTAAATTATTTTATTCGGAATTTATTTCAATACGATCGCGCAAAAAATGGTATAAGCATCTCGAACGTTAAGGGTAATTACAACGTTTGCATGTAGATTCCTCTCGTAAAATTGGACAAAATGATATGAGCATTAAGGGGTCTAGCACATTTAGTTTTCGAAATACAGGGTGTTGAAATTTTGAAAACTTGAATGTTTTGATTCGATAACTTAAAAAAGGATGGATAAATTGATTTGACATTTGGCAGGTTGTTTTAAAATGTAAAAGGGCATATTTTGATAGAAATAGTAGTTTGTGCAACTAGTGTGGATATGATGGCCATATCGCACGAGGACGAAGTTTGAGCACGACGGCGTAGGCGGAGTGCTCAATCGTTCAAGTGCGATAAAGACAATCCACACGAGTTGAACAGCATATTTTTTCTACGACCCACTTAAGAAAAAATCTAGAAAATAAAAATTTCTATAAACTGTAACATAACTTCAAATTAAAAATTTAACAATTCAATTTCATGTTTTCACCAAATTTTTCGTGGTAAACGTACAGTTCTTGAATGTCCAATTTCTATAATGCTACGGTTTCCCTTTCTGAATATACGATGCTGTTATAAGTAGATGTTGCCAGTCGGACTCCCTCATGAAGGGTACCGTATCATTATCTATAATAATGAATATTCTGCTAAATATTTCAAACGTCTATCTGTTGTCGTTATTAATATCAAGCAGAATAATTATTTAAAAATGAAATTAACAATAAAAAAAAACTTCTTCACGGGGAATCGAACCCGGGTCTACCGCGTGAGAGTCTGGTTTGCTTACTACTCGCCCACTGAGGAATGTGCAAATTGTTTATCTATAACGTCAGATGTATTACATAATTTTTGCTTAAAAGGAACTAAAGTTCCTACCGTGTGTCCCGCGACACGTTCTACCTTTTTTTATGATTTGCATTCTGTTTTGCCGAAACTTAAGTGATAAATGTGAAACTATACTTTCCAGCATCAAGAAAATTATCCAGGTCTATTAGTATAGGAAAGCAATCAATACAAGAAAATCCTGAAGAAAAAACAAATCAGGAGGCTAGCGTGAGTTAGTTTTAAATTTTATAAAAATCGGATAGGAAAGTATTCATATTGATAAACTTTCTTTTGGTTTTTGAGTCAGAGAAAACTGTGTCTCCACATAGGATATTTAAGCTTTTTTTCTCGGAAACTGGTCTTATTGCCAACATCAACTCACCCTCTTATGCTTTTTGTGTCTACCGGGTTAAGCTCCACAACACCCATTCCGTTAGGCTAAGCTCACACGGACCACAGCGACGCGTCACGACAACTTCATAATTGTGGTTGTTAGTGGGTGGAGGTCGTGATTATATTAAAAATGGAATAGAATTAGAGCAGTACTCAGACGAACGACTTCTTGAAGTTGACCTCAGCGACGGTCGCTACCTGTGGTCGTTGTTTTTGGTTCAATGCAAAACACATGGACGACAGACCGCCTCCGCGATACGACAACTGGCCACTCCTCGTTTCTAGTCACCTTCCTCTAGTCTAGTATAATCATAAACGTTGAAGCGTCTGATGAACACTAGCGAACACCATTGTCGTTGATTGAAGTCCGAACGAACTACTAATTTGTAATCAAAGTCAGTCAAAGTGTCGTCGTCTTTAACGACAGATGACGACAACAAGAACACAAACTAGTCGTGTCGCTTTGGTCCGTCTGAGCTTAACCTTACTCTAGTTTTCTGTATAGTCTGTACAGGTTCTTTGTCGTTGGGCTTTTGTACTCTTCGGGTCTACTAACTATGCGTGGGTCGCGTGCGATTATTGAGTGGACCCTGCCTGTGAAACGACACACCAACTGACCGAGCCAACGGTACTGGTTTCCAAGGCATTGCCCGATGATTTTAAAACAGTACGAAGTACAGCTGTTTTTTTAATCCGTTATTTAACGTTGGTCTGTTTCTGTGACTGAGGCTAATAACCGACGCCGGGAGCACTCTACCCTTAATGTCTATTTACCCACTAGTGTTCCGACAAGTGGTAGGGTTATTTATCGAGCCCAACATTCATGGACTCGGGACCTCTACTTTACGTCTCCTCCGAAAAATGGCATATATTCATTATACCTCTCGAGCTGTGATATGCTACTCCACTGTAGGCTGTATGGGCTCTACGACGGTGTGAGGGATCACAAGCGCAACTCCTTGGATGTGTAGTTTGTCTCGTGCAGCTCCACAGAAGATCAGGATATCTTACGCCGAATCTAAGCAAAGACGACACTGGGTGTTTTCGACTGGCTCTATTCTGCTCAGATGATATTTGAGCCTGCAATGTCCCTTGGCTATGTATCTGATATCCTTGTCCAGGTATAGATAGGCTTCTGCTTTCAGTACGCAGGACTGTTACTATTGTTTCGGTATATCATTTCATGAGCTCTAGAAGGATGACAGTGAAGAAGTATTGGGGTTTTAGAGTATAACTACTTTCGATGAGTGATAGTCTCAAAAAGTAAAGATGAGGAATGTTCACTGCGCTTTCAAATATGATAAGTGGCGACAAGTAGAGACAAGTAGAATAGTTGCGTTTACAACTCTTGGGACCTTTCTAATTTCTACTGCATTTCTTTAACGGATGTCGGAAGGAAAAGACGAAATTTCATTGCAATGTAAAAAACAAATTTATTGATTTCTACCAATTGAAAATGGAGGTTTTTGAAAATTATTTGTGGTTTCATTCAAATATGATAATATTTGGTAATAATTCAATATAGAGCTTTTAGCCATTGTTTATAGGCTAATTAGCGAATTGTAGCTATGCAGTGAAAATTCTAATATGACTTTAATGTTTACAGACTGCTCATTTGAATGTGAAAAAAATTGTGAGTAAAGTCATGAAGATGAATAAATCAGAATGGTACTACACTTTGATGGGTTGTGCCTGTGCTTTGGTATCTGGAGGTTCCTTACCTATAAACGGAATTTTAATTGGAGCTATTATAGGGGTACGTGAAATAATCTATTCAATTTATCAGTTGAATCGATAACTATGAAAGCAATTTTATAGGTTTTTGGAAATAATAGCGATGAGCAAGTCAAAACGCAAACCAATATGTATTGTTTGTATTTTATTATATTGGGTATAGTGATGGGACTTGCTATGTTTATACAGGTAAACTAATTTAGAGTAGCCAGAAATACTAGAATTATGTGAGGTATTTTATTTATAGATGTTCAGTTTTTCAATTTCGGTGGAAAAATTAACGCTGAAAATTCGTAATAAGACATTCGAAGCAATAATGAAACAAGAAATGAGCTGGTTTGATAAAAAAGAAAACGGAGTGGGGGCACTTTCTGCACAGTTATCCCAAGACGCAGTTTCCGTTAAAGGAGTAAGTATTTGGGGAATGTTTTGATAGGTAGGTATAGCTTAGTTCTACTGCCCTAAATAACCTATCAGCTTAAGCTTCCTTGTGTAGGCCAGATCCATGATTACAGGGTCGGATTCAAAATGGTACAAACAAAGAATATTTAGAAACAATATTTTTATCTATTAGCAAATGGAATTCCATTGGATTTGTTGAAATCGTACAACGTGAGCTTTACATAAAAATACTAAAATAATATAATAGATACCGGCTGTCACATGATTTTTCTTACAGGTTGCAACTCAGTAAGTAAGGATTCGATGGTTTGGGAAGGAATGATTTAATTTTCAGTGGACTGTATTTTTTTTTCTTACTTCCCTCCTTTGCACTCAGGTCCCTCGCAGAAAACCTCCCAAGTAGCACATAAATTTCCTTTTGAAACAAAATTATTATATACCTGGTTTATTAAAGCGTCTAGGTTACTTTTTTATTATATAAAATACACTCCAACATGTTTATAAAATAATGCTTATAAAACTATTTTGTGTAAACACAAATTTATTTTATAATAGGTTTATAGCAACTTTTAGAAACATTTATAAACGCGTTACAAAAATATGACTTATTGTTTTAATAAAGTTTTATTAATATATTTTGTAATTGTTTTCATGACAGTTTAATAAAATAATGTAGGTTACGCATTACTCATGTTTCATAAATGATTTTTAATAAATCATAAATCAATTATAAAAGTGTTGAGTAAACTTTATAAAGCATTTATAAAATTAACCCAACTATTTAGGTAGGTACTATACCCATAAATTGGCACCGAAATTTTTTAAAAGCATGTCTAACGAATGGGAAAAAATAAAAAGGAGTGGATATTTTAAAAGAAAATTAAAACGTAATAGAGAAAGGGCTTTAGAGTCCAGTATTTCCACAACTTTAGCTAATAGCAGACCAGTTCAGTCACTTTTGGTGGAATGTGATTCATTATCTGTACAGGAGGATCTTACAAGCCCTTTGAAAGAGCTTCATAATTAGTCTATCCAGAATATTATTTATGACTCAAGTGACGAATGTGACGATGATGATGATGATGTTTTTCCTCCAATGTCTTTTTATGAAGAAACACATGGAATGAAAAGAGTGCGATAGAAACTCGATTCACTCTGATTACTCTAGAATACCTAGACGTAAATGAACGTGACTAGACGAACTCGCACATTGTTTGAAGTGGTAACGTGTACTGTGGAAGTGGTTTGAAGACGGAGAAAAGAAAGCGGTGTTGTCCAGTTTCAAAATTGTCTGTAACCTTAATTATTTACTTTCTTACTCGTATTTAAATCTTAAATTTTCAATTCAATAAATAATATCTAGTAATAAAATAAATACGAAGACACCCTACTGAAAATATGCTTATGATTTATCGCTAAATAATGATGTAAAGAATTATTGCCTTTTACATGATTATAATAATTGATATGTCAAATTAGAAATAAATGTAATAACAATTTAGCTCACATAAGAATAATTTTCGGAAAATAGCTAGGTTGGATAATAAAACAGTCGATTTAAATTTTCCGGTATATGGTTTTATGTAATCGAAAAGTTCGTTTTCTTAGTGAATTAAATTTTATTAATTTGATTAATCTAAACTTTAGAAGTGAGTATAATCGGTAACTACCTACCAATCTATAAGAAATAAATGAAAATTTTAAAATCAACTTTAACCCTATATTATTATAATGTTTATTTTTCAAAATGTTTAAAAGACTTACGACTCTTAATTATGGCAACAAAGCAATATGACATTTCTTTTATATTTTATTATTATTTTGTTATGTGTATCCGGATTACTCTATAAAAGGAAATTATTTTATAAGTGCTTTCTTTATGACAAAACTGATTTATTAGTTGACGCAATAGTTTTTAGCGATATTTTAGCTTCACTGCATTGAAATATCATTAAACAAAATAATTTCAAAGAGTTACCAACATGAATTAAACATTTTTGAATAAATAAACACATTTCCTAGAGTATACAAGGTAAAACTGCTAACGTTTTTGATTTTTTTTTACACTGAACTGGTCTGCTATTAGCTAAAGTTGTGGAAATACTGGACTCTAAAGCCCTTTCTCTATTACGTTTTAATTTTCTTTTAAAATATCCACTCCTTTTTATTTTTTCCCATTCGTTAGACATATATATATATATATATTTATATATATACTATATATATATCAGTAAAGTCACCTAGGATTAGCAAAAATGCTATAATATTTAGTTAAAAACATGTGTCTCGAAAATATTTATAAAATTTTAATACAACAGTTATATTAAAGCTTTGTAGATATACTCAAGAAGGTTAAAAAATATTTATAAAACTGTTTTATAACTATTTTAAACAGATCTGAAATGTGACAAGCTTATCATAAAATGATTCTATAGGTATGTTATATAATTAGTTATAAAATTGACATAATTGTGTTGTATAAGATATTTCAAACTATTATGTATCGTATATATATATATCTGTTATATAAGTATATTTATGATTAATATTACGACTCTTAGTCGACAAATATGTTTTATAATCCTGGGCCCTTTTCGTGTTTATTGGTGTCATATAAGTTTTTATAAAATATTTTAAAGCAAAAATTGTTATTTTAAAAATTATTATGTAGTAGTTTATATAACTCTTATAAATGAATTTTTGTTACTTGGGCTTCGTTGATCATAAACTTTATTGTTGAAGTACGATGGATAATTATACGCTTTTTTTAGAAATTTACAATTATATTGACAATTCGTAGAAAATTATTACAATGACATCTAATCCATAACAACGGTTACTAAGTACATTCTTTCTTTTTTTATATAGATATATAGAGAAACTTTTAGATGTTCTGTCATCAAAGATAAATTTTTTCAGAAATAAATAATATTTTTAACGAAGAAAATGTACAATTTATTTAGCCAAGCAAGTCTGTTAAGAATTATCTTGAATTCTTAACAAATAGGCTTATTTGAAAATTGGGTAATCTTTTCGGGACCTACAGTAATTTCATCCGAGGTATACAGGGTATCTGTGACGTTATCCTGGAATTAGGGACATCATCGCAAAGGAAAAAATTCAATGGAAGGGGGGATCAAACTCAGCTCAATTAAAAGAGCTTTTTATTTCAGATTAAACAGTGCATCACAGTGAGGGTATTCAAGTGGATAATCCCACCAAATTTTCAGTTTAAAGTTAATTTGCAACAATAATCAGAAAATTTCGACTTCACACTGATTTTATAAAATATGTTCAAAATGGTCCCCGTCTGCAGCAACACAACCGTCTAAGTAGTTCACGTGTAAGGATATTATATTGAATATCCTCACTGTAATACACTGTTGAATTTGAAATAAAAAGCTCTTCCATATGAGCTAAGTTCTATCCCCCCTTCCATTGAATTTTTTCCTTTCCGATGATGTCCCTGCTTCCAGGATGACGTCACAGATACCCTGTATAACTCGGATAAGATTACTGTAGGTACCAAAAAGACTACCCAGCTTTCGAATGAAAATATTCGTTAATTCCTGTGTTGCAGCCTGTAAAAAATCTTGGAACAACCTGTATAAACAGAAACACATGATTAATTTTGGGAACCTAATTATTTTTACGTATTCTAAATTTAGCTCGTTATCACTATCACTATCTTCATCTAAATTCATTAAAAAGTGATTATTCATAACTTTGTCAGTTGGTGGACATGTCCTATAGTCGATTATTTTTAGGTAACTGGAGTACAAATTGGAACGGCATTGAACTTTTTTTCAACTATCCTCCTAACATTCGGCATTTCATTCTATTACGAATGGAGTACAACTCTTATTTTAACTACCTTATGTCCTTTTATATTTTTTTCATTATATTTCGTGAAGAAGATAATGCAGGAAGACGCCATAAAAAATCAAAAGATGCTGGAAAAATCTGCTAAAGTAAGTTAGTGACCTTGAGAAAACATTATTCAACTTTTTAACAAAATATCTGAAACGAATAAAATAACAAGGGGTATCCGGGAAGTTTGTTTGGCAATATTTTAACAAGAATAATAGGTAGGTATGTCTTAATAGTGGCTCCATTTTAATTAATAGTGTTCCGCTTGAAAATAAAAAATAAACCAATTGGAGATAGTACATTACATTGCAGTGGAACTTTTTGACGTATCTGACGAAAGACGAATTTTAATAATGTATTGCCATATTGTTCGCGATGTTCAGCTCACTGTTTAACACAACCTTTATATGGCCAACTATTTATGTGGCTATACTCTATATATATGCCGGTAGCGGATTTTTCCCAAGCGTAAGAGGAATAAGAAAAAAATATTGTGTCTGAGTCTTAAATGCATGAAAACGATAAGGTGGACAAGTACCCTAAAGTTAAAATAATTAGAACAGGCATTAGGACGTAAATGTCCCTTTAGAGTGAGAAAAGAAATAATTGAAACGGTGAATTTAAACATACACGTACTGAAATGTGAGATGTGAGTATATAATCAAATATAATACAGGTTTGCCTGTGACAGGCAAACCATTTAAAAATATGCAAACAATGTTGTTGTGAGTGCTCGAGACGTAGGATAACGTGGCGCATTTATGCCGAAACTTGAGTTGTATAGTCTGTTTCTTATTGTCTGACAGCACGCGAAAAGGTCACAGATGCTAGTCAGGTAGTACCTAAACCATAAGCGTCACCGTTCATCTGAGGAATTTATTTACTATTTAATTTTATACCCGATCTGATATATAAAGGTAATATGAATCTAAATTTGGTTAGTTAAAACAACTTGATAATTTCCAAGAAACATTACAATAGGGTCCTACTAGGGATTGTCCTAATAACTACTTAGAAATTTTGCAGGTATATACGGTGAAACTTGGTCTCGCCCAAATTTGTATAATTTGTTTTGCTCAGAGTCGCTTACGTTCTATAAGTGTTAACTGTGTTGTGAAAAATGTCTTCAAGTTTCACCCCAGTAAAGTGCAAGAGCGTGCTTAGCTTACAAACGAAGACTGTAGTGTTAAATGTGAATGATGCTGTTGTACATCAAATGCCGGCTGCTACTGTTAGAAATATAGTTTGGCATGTTCCAATATGACAGGAGTTAGTGAATCTACTATTTACAGGCTTCTAAGGGAGAGGAAAAATGGAAATATATCTCCACCTAAAAAGTCAACTGGAAGAAAACCACTTGACCTTGATGAACATATGCAAAATACAATAAGACGAAAAGTACACGAATCATATTTTAAAAAAGAGATCTCAACCCTCGACATAATTCTAAGAATGGTAAAGGAGGACGAGAATTTGCCTGACATAGGGCGAAAAACTTTGTGGAAAATATTACACAAATTAAATTTTACTTGGGAGAAGCAAAGTCGCAAATCAGTGCTAATCGACAACGAGCAAATAATATGTTGGAGATGACAGTATTTACGAGATATCCGAAAATACAGACAGGAGGGAAAACAAATCT
Organism: Galerucella tenella; assembly: GCA_910591685.1. Lineage (NCBI taxonomy): Eukaryota > Metazoa > Arthropoda > Insecta > Coleoptera > Chrysomelidae > Galerucella > Galerucella tenella. Next base: position 38,494 of record CAJUYH010001816.1, read on the forward strand.
ATTATCTAGATGAGACATGGCTCAATGAAGGACATTCAGTGAAAAAAATATGGCAGGACAAAAGTATTAAAACCAGTCGTCAAGCTTTCATAGGAGGTTTATCTACTGGACTGAAAACTCCTATCGGTAAAGGTCGCCGACTAATAATAACGCATATTGGATGCAATCAAGGGTTCGTTGAAGGTGGTTTACTGGAGTTTCAGTCAACATCAACCAAAGTAAGAGATATACCATTTGAAGATGATATGTTGGAAAAAGAACTTTTAAAGGTTGCTTCAGATCACAAGCTACAATTCAAAAAGTTTTTTATTGATGAAATAGCCAAGAATCGTGGGATAACAGTGCTTCGTTTGCCGCCATACCATTGTGAATTGAATGCGATAGAATTAATATGGGCTCAAATGAAAGGTTATGTAGCTAGACATAATAAAACATTTAAAATGAAATATGTTCGTGAACTAATGAAGTACTCATTGACAACAATAACTGAAGAGAACTGGAGAGATGCTGTGAATCATGTAATTAAAGAGGAAGAGAAAATGTGGGTTTTAGATAACCTCATAGAACAAACTATAAAAACGATAGTGATCTCTCTCGACGAGTCTTCGGATGATTCTTGTATGGACAGCGAAGAGGATGATACTATAGATTGAATTTTATATTTCCTATAAATGGTATGTTTACTTTACTTGACATACATTAATTCATTGTCAATAAATTTGAATTATGAAAATTAAACTATATTTTCTTTAATAAATTTAATTTAATAAAAATGAAAATGTAACTTGTTAATAGACCTGAACGAATGAATTTTATTTCAACTGTAATGTCGACCGAATCTAATTAAATAAGCAGAATAAACTAATATCGTAATCTCCGCCACTGCCGCAATATTTATCGTTTATCTGGCATTGTTCAGTTTTATTACCATATTGTATTTTGAGCTGAAACAGGGATGTATAGATAACCAATACAGACACCTACTTGTTTTGCATTAGAATTTTAGTATTTACTTGTAAAATTCTTAGGATCACTCTGTAAAAGATAAATTTCTATTTGAATATTTAATGAGGCTACTGTGCTGTCAGGCATTAAGAAATAGAGTATAGTTCTGGTGTCACAGGGAAATTGGGTGTCTAAGAGAAAAGTATTACATAAGTGAACAAATTAAAGTTGTGGTCTTAATTGATTGTTAAGATCATCAGCTGCAATTGAGTTCACTATTGCCTTGATAAAATTCATAGGAAGTGTACCTAGGTACTGTGCTCTCTCCAAAATTATTGAAATGAATATTTCTGGCTATTACCAGAGAAAAGTGAATGGTTCGTTTGTTTGTCCAATCAAAATGCCTGGGACACATATCCGCTTGTATAATTATATTTGGAATTTAGAAAATAATAAGCTAAAATTTTCAGTTAGCAGCCGAAGTTATCAGTAATATAAGAACAGTTGTATCATTAGGATGTGAAAAAGTATTTTTACAACAATATTTAAATGAATTGATACCTTACCAGTCTATAGCGAAGAAAAAATCTCATTTTCGAGGGGCGGTTCTCGGTATGGCGAGAAGTCTTGTGATGTTCGCTTACGTGGCCGGTATGTCGTATGGTGCAAATCTAATAATATCTGGACAGTGTGAATACGGAACTATTTTTACGTGAGTAGTTTCTTCTTCTTGTAAAAATATCTATAAATTGACATGTTTTAACATCTAACGACTAGAAGGCAAGGACATATTATATTGTACATAAAATTTTGACATTGTTGCCACATGAAGTTTATTAGGTACAAATCGGATGCACATAGGAAAACGAGACGGATCTCAGGTTCCAGTTTCCAGACGCTCGATGAATTGGTTAAAGTGTGTCAGTTTATGATACTGGACACCTTGTGTTTTTTAAGCTACGCCAAGTTGATAAATATATTTGATGAGGTGGCTAATCGGCCCCAGCAACCTTTTCAGATCCATTGCGGTATTCTGAGATCACTTTACATTCATCACCCCGACTCTTTGTAACCAGCAAATCAGCCTCGAGACTGTATAACCGCATTAAACACTCTTAACTATATTTAAATTAAATAATATTTATAACCTGATTAAATTATAAATTTTTTTTTCTTACTATTAGGGACACAATTAAAATCGATTAAAATCGGTTATGTTGTTTTGTTTGCCACTCGGCAAACGAGTACTCACGACTAACTAAACAGTGGAGAAGGGCTGGGTTTCTCAAAACAAAAACAAAAGTATTCAACAAAGAGGGGTTCCAGACAAATTGTACCTAAAAGTACTCAAAGTAGTCAAAATTATAAAACCAACAATGCTTACCAAAATGTCAATTAAACATTGATGCCGATGTATCCCAAAATAATAACAAAAGAAAATTATGTATTATACATTTACAACTATATTTGAAAAGAACAATGCATTTATACACTAATAAATTAAAAAAAAAAAAAAATCCACTATCAATTTACAAGAGAATTCATTTAAATTTCTGAAAAGTTGAATATCCTGCACTTTATTCTCAATACACAACCTATTATGAAATAAAATATAACTAACCGTGCTAGGAATAGGATTACTATAAGCATTGGCCAGATTAAAAAAAAAATTAGTAATATTAATAAATGAACTTACTAAACACATCCGCTAAATAGAACACTTCGCTTGAGCTCAGGCGCAGATTTCGGATATTTAATGGGTAATTAATATTGACGTAATACCAAACGCAAAGCCACTATAGCGGTCCTTTGACAAATTGTTAACTAATTGTTGCACATTAAATAAAAATATATAGAAAATGTACACTTAGGTACTTACTACTATTACTACAGGCTTGTATATAAATTATATTATTAAAGAAAGACCCAAGAATTATTTCTCTTGGTCTTCTTTATAATAGATAAATAAAGTAAACCTATATTAAAGATAAGACAAAGGCAGTGTTGTAAAGGGAATATGAATAACTTGCGTGACTCCAGCGGTGGAAGATCTAAAATTTCCCTTTCTAATGAAGCGGGTTGCCACCATACAATATTCCACAAATAAATGTAGCCGAAAGCATCTCACACAATATCTGCAATTCTTCAAATCTCACCAAAGCAAATCAGATTTTCATAACCAGTTGATGTACATCAAAACTCACGTTATAAGGCGTTATAGGTTGAGTAAGGTAGATATAAAGTAGGTATACAGTTGAGTGCAGTGAGTATATAACAACAACAACAACAAAAAAAAATACCCTAAAAAAATATTCTAAATGAGCAACAAAATCAAGAAATAAATGTTAATTATATTTCTCCTTTCTTTTTTTTTTTCTAAATGCTTTTCTTTTTAATAACTAGTTTTACCATATTTAAAAAAAATAGACTCCATCAATATATAGGTAACCTTATTGTATCAAATATAAAATTTTATTAAACTTTGGATAATTGGAGTGATTGAAATGATTACTAATTTATGTATATAATTCATTCACTCACCCTGGCCAGGAGGTACTATTTAAATTCCTGATAGTTTAGTGATTAAAGGCCCTTTTATTGCTGTTGTGATCCAAATATAAGTATAACTCTTTTCTTATCAGTGAAATGAAGATACCGGTATCGTTGTTGTAGTATGGTTGGTTTAATAAAAAAAACTAATCCTCTCCACGAGAAATTATTTGGGTCGATTAAAATCTTGGATACAAAAATCCACAGACATCCAACAAAACCCACAATAATCAAAACAAATTTTTAAATAATAATCCCAACAAAGGCTGACTAAGATGTCGCTATAAATTGAAAATTTTTAATTACATCCACCAACACACTTAACAACTTGGTAGCTAAATATAGACACTCTGCCACAAAACCAACAGGTATCGAACAAAAGTCGCACGCATTCAAAATTTGATAAAGAATGAGTTGCTCAGAGGCACCTATCTATTTATTGATTTACCTATATACTTTATAATTACAGAAATTATTTGGTACTATTTACTAGTTTACCAAATATTCACCAAGGGGCAATACTGCCGTAAAATGAGAATTATAGAAATTTGTTACTATTGTTGTAACAGGCTTTTAGACTGTTACAACTGAATATTACATGTAATTTCTTGCTGGTGGCTTCTCATCGCGCTTAAGGTGCCTTTTTTTCTTTTTTTTGTGGTTGGGAGATCTTCAAAAGACACCTGGGAAGTTTACCCTGGGTGCAGATTCAACCCGTGACAGAGCCAAGTGCCATCCACGCTTGTAGCGGCTAGACCTATCGTGTACTAGCTTAAACCCATCTCGTTTCTCTTCAGAACTACTGGCACTGTCTTGACTTGTCATTAGTATCTCCGATAATTTAGCCTACTTTATCTAGGTCTGATAATTCGATCTTCCGCCTCCAGAAGTAGGGCGGAAAGTATTGTTTATCAGCCCGATTGCGGAAAATTCTTAACGCCACGATATTTCAAGTTTTTAACCATCTGTCACGTGAGTACTTTGACGTTTCACGTAATTAAATATCATATTTTTCTATTTTTTGGTTCATTCGGTACGCGAAAAATAGTTGTATGTCACACACTTCCTACTGCTTGGTCCTCCTAAATTTGGTAGTATTTGTGCAAGCGATTATTTGGGCATCCATGCTGGATTCTTATCCATCGCCTATCCCGAGTGCTGGTCGGTTATGAGGCCATTGGTACTTGCCGTGTCGGGTGCTTATCATCATCTGTCAGTGTCACGCTTCTCCCTATTACGGCTCGATAATAGTTTTCTTATTAATATTAACACTCTTTATTAGCAGAACTTGCTCTTGTACATGTATAAGTATAAGTCACAAAAGTATATATGTATATATGTATAATGGTATATAATATAAACAGTTAAAGATAAAACGTAATTAAAAGAAATACTAAAAAAAAAAAAAACATTCACATACAAATTTTTTTTAAAAACATTTTGGAATATAAATATAATAATATAGAATATCTCAATTAATGGGGACATTTGCACGTACGTATTCTTTTATTTGTCTTGTGAATGATCGTAACGTATTACACTGCTTAAGTGCATTTGGTAAGTTATTAAACAATACTAACCCAGAACTAAACAGCGAGTCAATACCCATGTAGTCAGCACCAACATACAAATTAAATGCACTATTTCTTGTATTATATGCATGTATGTCCGAAATATATGTCATCTGGTCACAAAGATAACTTGGTAATTTCTTATTTTTCAATTTAAAAATAAATATCAACAAATTGAACGTCAGTCGTTGTTTAACAGACATAATTGATAATGTATTCATCATGTATTCAATGGAGGTGCGCCTGTTACATTTAAGAATTGCCCTCATTGCCCTATTCTGCAGCTTTTGCAATCTGTTGAGATTGTTTTTACTAACAAAATATATTAGTGTACTGCAATAGTCAAAATGAGGCGACACGATTGACCTGTATATAGTCAGTCTTGCAAATTTAGAAATTTTACTAGCTACTCTATTTAGGAAATATATTTTAGTTGCAATTTTTTTTTCTATGTACCTACAATGCTCATATAGATTTAATTCTGGATCTAACATTACTCCCAAATATTTAAACTTAAATACTCTCTCAACCCTTTCATCATTTATTGTAATGTTAAAAGACTTATTAATTTTACTGAGAATGCCTTTTTTCCCCAATATCATAAATTTGGTTTTCTGAATATTAATTTTCAAACCATTGTCACACAACCACTCAAATATGTTAGTTAGATCTTGATTCAAATATTTCTCTATTTCATCTGCACTACCTGCAAAATATAGCATAGTGTCATCTGCAAATAATTTAATTTTACACCTTTTAACATGTCTCACTATGTCATTTATGTACAATAGGAAAAGTAATGGCCCCAAAACGGAACCTTGAGGAACTCCTAGGTCCATATTTATTATTTCTGAGAATGACCCCCTATACCTTACAGACTGTTTTCTATTCTCAAGATAAGACTTCAACCAATCCAATACTTTATTCACACAACCATACTTACGCAATTTAAGTAGTAATAGCTCTCTATTGACAGTCTCAAATGCTCTCTTAAAATCCAAAAATACCACACCAACAATCACCTTCTTAACTAACTCTGTCTTCCAAGAAGAAATTAGGAATTGCAGCGCAGTTTCGCATGAGTGCGATTTCCTGAAACCTGACTGTTGCTGAACTAGTAAATTTTTTTGAGATATAAAGCTCATTATTTGATCTTTAACCGCAATTTCCAGTATCTTCTCGTAAACAGGTAAAACATTAATAGGACGATACTCCGATGCCAAAATAGTATTCGCTACTTTTTGAATTGGAATAACTGTTGAAATTTTCCATTTATCTGGTACTGATCCACTACTTAGGGACGTATTAATTACATTCAGGAATCTATCACCAATTATTTCAACCACAAGGGAAATAACATACAAATTAATGCCATTATGGTCCGCAGTATTTTTTTTCAAAGATTTAACAATTTGTTTTAACTGAAACATGTCTATTGCTTTGAAATGCTCCAAAAGAATGTCTGGTTCCTGAATAAAATGTAATACGTACTCATAATTGTTAAATGGCTCTATCTGACTAATTATTTGTTTTAAGCTTTTTATAAAATAAATATTGAATTTATAAGCTATTTCTGATTCAGTTTCGACATATTCTCCATCAAAATCAATGCCTTCAACTATTTTCGTTTGTTTTCCCTTTACTAATTTTTGAATTGATTTCCACATTTCCTTACTGTTGCCCTTATTATTATCAATTATCTGTTCATAATGTTTTTT
>CAJUYH010001817.1:0-45259 GCA_910591685.1 Galerucella tenella
CTCAAAATTTATGTGAAAAATTCGAATAACCGAGTTTTTGGTTTTTTATATTTATCTTTCGCAAAAAAATTTATTTTCTTACGAAATTTGGTGAAAATTTACCTTTGTATGTCCCAGACATACGGTAATTTTTTTGATTTAAAATATTCATTTTTTCACCTTATTTTGACTTAATATCGAAAAAGCACCCTAATTTTCAATCGAAAATTCTCACGTCAAAATATCTGCTTTTTTTAAAAAGTTGGTGTGTTTTTTGTTCGTTGAAATCTCTACTTTCTGATGGTATAAAAAAATATATACATTACTATGGTAAATCTTCTCGGAAAATGCAAATAATGAAAAAAACTCGAATCCGAAATTTTTCTTTTGAATCAATATGTATAATTTTGAGCTATTTATTAAAATTTACACTTTAATTACTAGAAAAACGTAAGATTTCATGTTATATTGATAAACAAAAAAATTGCTAATCGATAAAACATTAAAATTGCAAAAAACATGCGAAAATAGGATTTAAAAAGGATTTCATCTAAAAAATGTGACTGCTGCAATTTTTTTTCAGTAATAAAGTATTAAATTCTCATTATATTTATGTTATAGAAAATCTCATAATAGATAAATATACATGCAAATCATACTATTGAATTTAATTACTTTTTATTGATGACTTTATTTAATATAATATTTTCAAATACAATAATCTTCTTATTTATCAATACTTTATCTCGCATTCTAATTACTTCTCCATTATTTTTTGTCTCTTTGATGGCATTTCTTCATCGTTAGATTCGACAAACCGTCCCGATTCTAGCGGATCTTCGAAATCTTCGAGACCATCACCGTCTTCGTCTCCAAGATTACTTCCGGTCTGCATTCGTTCTTCATCCACAATTTCATCCGAATCATCAACTTCCTCGTAGGTTTTTTCTTCTACATTGAAGCATCTTTCAGAACCATGACAATTTGAGCATTTAGGCATAATGCCGCGTTGATGTTGCTTTCAGCCCCAACCTGTTGCTGTCAGTTCGTTACCCAGCCAAGTCTGAAGCTGATAATATGCCCTGTAACAATGTTGTTGTAGGTGGGAGATTGGCCAATATGAAAGAATATTTAATTCTTGCCAATTGATATTTTTGAAATCTTAATTGGTTCAGTGTTATATCATTTTTACATTTAAAAATACATTTGATTAATTGTAATCCATTTTTTTATATCTTCTTTGTTCGCATCTTTTTTATAAAAAATATTGGCCAAAGTTGACACATTTTTATCGGCTAATAAAGAGTTGACGATACTTTTCTTTCCTTTTCCGGCAAATCCAGATGTTGTATCGCAACCAGAAAAACAATGGAGAAATGCAACGATATTAGAATTTAATTGATTTAAAAGGACCAACAGATCAATATCTTGACCCACAACAATAATAGTTTTATTAGTATCTCTAGCAATTTCTATCGAGGTCTTAATAATGTCAGCATCAGCATCTTCTTCTGCTTGTTTAGAGGAAAATCCTTGTTACTGTAATCTTCTACTGAAATCTTCTACTAAAACATCATTCGATTTTAATTTTTTAGGTTATATTAGGTTAAACATACTATTTATGAAAGAAAATCTTACTATTTTTATATTAGAGCTGATTGGTACAGATTAAAATATAGGTAGTATTTACCTTACTATGAAGATACTACAAGTTTATTTTAAAGTTAATTTGTCATAATTCTCTTCAAGTAATTTAGCCAGCACGTGCTTTTTTTACGAACGATGTTATTCACTGCTCTGTATCTCGAATACTGGCTAACAGTTTTTTAAAGCTGCTACGAAAAAAAAGGTAGTAAGCCACATACTATGGAGACTGTACACTGTATGTAGTATGTGTATAGTCTCTATACCCCGTACCTTCCTAGCCCCTTCCCCTCTTCTCTATGAAATAACTTTTGACGGGCTAACATTTTCCGAAGGTCACTCAGGTATTCAAGTATAAGTAATTAAAGTGTAAATTTTAATAAATAGCTTAAAATTATACATAATGATAAAAAATTTTTTTTTCGGATTCGAGTTTTTTTCATTATTTGCATTTTCTGAGAACATTTACCATAGTAATGTATATATTTTTTCATACCATCAGAAAGTAGACATTTCAACGAACAAAAAACACACCAACTTTTTTAAAAAAGCAGATATTTTGACGTGAGAATTTTCGATTGAAAATTAGGGTGCTTTTTCGATATTAAGTCAAAATAAGGTGAAAAAATGAATATTTTAAATAAAAAAAATTACTGTATGTTTGGGACATACAAAGGTAAGTTTTCACCAAATTTCCTGAAAAAATAAATTTTTTTGCGAAAGATAAAAATAAAAAACCAAAAACTCGGTTATTCGAATTGTTCACATAAATTTTGAGGTTATGTGAAAAAAGTGTCGATACAAAAGTTGTAGTTCTTTTTATTACCTACAACTTTGCCATTCAATTTTTTTTCATAAGACTTGCAGTTTTACCGGAAATCGAGATTAACCTGTTTTTACCCTTAAAAACTCACCCCCTCCCCCTTCCCGACCTCAGATCGCCCGTAATTTATTTTTCCTTTCGTTTTTGTTGTATTCTCTACCTTTTCCAATGGGTATCATCCTACTATAATTTTTTTTCACTTTTTACCATTTTAAAAATTATCGACCCTGGTCTAAAACCTATAGAATTCGGTAAAGTAACCTAATAATTATTGTTAAATAATTATTGAGTACTGGAAATAATACGGTAAATAGGTATAAGTTGGCGGTGAGTGACTGACATTTCTTTGTGAATTGAATCTGACATTTAAAATTTAAATTGAGATCTTCCGACTATACCTAGAGTAAGCAATTTTATTTTATATTTAGGAATTGAATATTTTTAGAAAACTATGATGTTATTTTAGATTATTATAAAAAGACTCTTCTAAAAAAAATTTAATTTACTTTACGCACTAGTGCGTAAAGTATGTTCTTTACGCACTAGTGCGTAAAGAAAATTACTATTAAACTCTTGTATTTTAATTAAATATTCGCTAGTAGAAAAAATATTGTATGCAATTCGTGTGTAAAGACCTTTTTTTCGACTCATGTGATTGTCGCATTCGCCTGCGGCTCATGCGACAACATTCACATTCGTCAAAAAAAGGCTACTTTACACACTAGTTACATAAATAACTATTATTTTTATTTATAATTAATACTACTGTATATTTTTGTTAAATTAAGTTTCATCCAGAGTAAAATAAATTATTATATTAATATGTGTATTTATTTATTGATTCAAAAAATTTTTGCTTAAAAAGAACTAAAGTTCCTACCGTGTGTCCCGCGACACGTTCTACCTTTTTCTTTTACCTCGTTGGCTTGAGCTATACAAATAGTTCTATCTATAAATGTCATTCACTGCCACTGATTTATGACGTTACACCTTTCTGCTAATGACATCAATCAAAATCTTTCTTGTTTATCTATGTCGCTTACATGGTCTATTGTGTGTGAAAATATCTCGAGAAGAATTCCGAAATAAGTTTTATTCAAACTATAGGTATGATACATTTTTAATATTCTAATTTTGTGTTAACCTACAAAATGTGAAAACGTTACGCTACTGTTTTGAAGTCTAATGTCAATTTTACATTATGGTCACTTATGGTGCTGGTTTTGACAAGTTCGCACATAAGACTGCCACTTCATGTGGGTTCTTCTTAGGTGAAACGGGATCTACCCGGTCACTCGGATATAGATATACAACTGTCAAAATAGTGATATTGCAGTTTTAAACATATAGGATGGAATTATTCTAGCAGTGGCGGATTTTCCAGCAGGCTGAGTAGGCTGGAGCCTAGGGCGGCAAATTTTAAGGGGCGGCAAATGTAGTTCATAAATTTATTATTTCGGTTTACAAATTAAAAAAAAATTATTATACACACACATAATACGAATTTCGAAAATTGGAGAGAAATTAAAATATTTAACAAAAATCGAAATATTCTCATATAGGTACAGTGCTAATTAATAAATATTTCAACATCTCTGCATGAACAATTCCTAAACGCTTTACTAATTATACATTAATGATTATGAACTTTTAGAATATCGCGATTCGATATTATAATCGAAATTTAGTAATTTTTACATATATTCTTCACTGATAACTGCTATAATTTTTTCTCCGTGTACCTAATAATTATGAGATCTGCTTACCCAATTCAATCGATATAATATCGATGGTCTAATAAAAATACTGACTAAAATTGACTAATTTTTATTAAATAAAAAACTAGTTCAATATCTTATAGAGATCATATTAATCAAATAACTGATAGTTGAACGACTGTGACTTGACAATAAAAAAATTCCCTCCACAAAATATGAAGTGAGACAATTTGCTCATTAGAAAATTGATACATTTTATCAGTTAATTATTTTATTTGCAGTAAGAAAAAGTTTGGAAAATCCAAATGAGCAGGCCTTAAGCGCTCATGTCGTACACGAATTATTTAAATTAAATGTTTACATCAGTAGATTTGATAACTTTTTCGCAAAGCCAACTTTTTTAGAAAATGCCAATCGGAATGAATTAATTATAATAAGATAAAACAATATACTCAGCTGCAATTTTTTATTCAACGGCTTCTCTCCAGTTAAACAAGTATATTAAAAAAAAATTGAAGTGAAAAAATTATTTTTTCGAAAGTTATCGTTTTTACTGTGAACACGATCATCCAAAATCCATACGATATGGCATTAAAATTACTTCCTTTTAAATAAAAAATAATTAATCATAACTCATAACCGAAAAAATAATTTTTATAAGCTCAGCGACTCCAGAACAAACGACATGACGATTCGGTAAGAGTGTCTGGCTGAATGGATAGCACAAGTGCAGCGCGATAGGGTTACTACGTGAGTAGTAACGTTGTAGTAAGTTGGAATTTTATTGATAGAAAATTGATATGATTGTGGACTAAGATATCAAAATTTAGAGGCGGCAAAAATTGAATAGCCTACGGGCGGCAAATCTATAAATCCGCCACTGTATTCTAGTATTATACATCTCTATATTAACCAGCTGGTCATTACTAAACTGTTTTTGTAGAAAATATTGGTATTGAAGGATCATACAGTGATAAAATTTATTACTAGTTAATTTTTCACTAATTCCTGTTCATAATAAATAACCTAATAAAGCAGATACTGACTAAGAACTTTATGACACTAATAATCTTCCTAATTAATGAATAAGAACTTTAATCAAACTAACAGTTTCTAATTAAATTAATTCCATTTTACTTTGATAAAAAATATATAAAAATTTTAAATTGATAATTATTTCGATATATAAATAAATATCATCATGAAACTTTTAGTTTCATTTAAAATACTAACATAAGTAGATTCCACAAAGTAAGAGTTCAAACAGTAAATTGCATAAAAATAGAAATTATAGAAAGATATACAATAGCCAAATTAAAATGTTTCCCAACATAAAAGTGTCCTCAAAAAGATAAAGCTAAATTAATTGATAGACAAAAACAAAGAAAGTTGAGAAAAACTTCAACTCCATATATTTATTAAATAAAATAGCCTGGGGATTTTAAGTGAGGTAAAGAAACAACTGAACACATCAATTTTCATTTTGAGAGGCATTTTTAGTATCAAATTTGTCTAGAAGAGAAGAAACGAGATACTTGGGAATGCAAAAGTTTGCAGGACAGTATGGGGGGTGTGTAACTATTGGTATATGTTTCTAGAAACCATTCAGATCTCCCAAAAAGCCATTTTTTATAATATACATGCCATTTATGTCAATGAAGAGCCACCTATGAACCGATAAGGAATCAGCGTTCAACTGATCTTGGTTATGGTTATCAATCAACAGTAAAAAAGGCTCACAACCTAATGTGCGACTTCTTTTTCATTGACACACTTCGAAGTGAGAGGATATTTTTCCTCCCTCTTCACCAATGTGTATCTGTGTTTATAATTGGTTGCTCGTGTTTTATATTTATGTTTTATAGATTTCTTAAAGTCTTGAAGGGCCCCTAGACAAGAAGCGTGTGACCCTGTTATATCCCTGTTGTATCATTAGGTATTTAAGACTTTTATTTTTTCTAGTATGTAGGCATGAGTGAGATTCATTTTTCTTTTTTTCTTTTTGTTTATATAAATTTTTCCTGATGCGACTGGCTGAATGACGTGAGTCCAAGCCAAAAAAAAAAAAAAAAAAAAAGATTTCTTAAATTTATTAATTACTTGTTGAAATGAGCAAAAAATCATATTAATATTTTTTTCTTTAATAGCAAAGCTTAAACACTAAATATTTTGTAATATTTGCTAATACAAAGTTACGGATTTATTTTTATAATAAGGATATTATATAAACAAGTATTGGTTCTGAACTAACAAAAGAATGCCTAGAACAGTTCACCTTTCCTACAGAAACTAAAAATGTGCCTTTAAAAGTGTTTACAACAGATTACCAAAATCTATCAAGCCCAGAAGGAAATGCTTTAGTGTATGTTACGGGGTATTTGTTAAAAAAATGTCTAATACAACATTCATGTGAAACATGCTTAAAGTTTGCCAATTCGGCTGATAATTTAATAAACAGAGAAACTTTTTTCTGTAAACTAAAAGCTTACACGACAAAGAAGGATTAATTTAGTGGCTTATGTGTACCATCAAGGGACATTGTTGAGATCGTTATTGCGATGGAAAATATATTTATCGAAAAATTCAATTCTATAGCTAACCAGAGGGGAATTGGTCAGTTCCTTTTTAACGAATTTACTAAATTTTCTTTTCATCATCCATGTAATCAATTTCCTTTCAAATATTATGCAAGTCTCTACACCAGAGTCCGTATATATTTTACTCTCAAATGTATATTGAAAGATTTGAAAGACAATAGATTAAATTTAACACATAAACCAAACTCCAAATTTAGTTTTTTACAACATTTATAAATTTTTTTAATAAAGTCCTGCAGCTGCTTCTCTTTTTACTGTTTTAAACTTGTAAATACAAAAAATACGCGTTATTTAAAGATCAAAATTTAAGATTTAGTGGCCCTATTATTTTGATGGCTAATGAGTATATTTAATTTAATTTGTGATAAATATCTGATAGATTATCAATAAGTATCACAAAATTACCAAGATGCTGGATAAAAACTGTGAATTGATTCATTTTAAAAATTCAAGTTTATTTTTTACTTACCTTTTCAAATTCATATCCCGAACATTTTTCGAAATAATTAACATTTAAAAATAAACCTTTGTGATAAAGAATCCTATTAATTTAAATATATTAATTACCCCTGTATAGCTTAAAATAAAATAATAATAATATTCGAACTGTTCTGGTACCTACCGATCTCGTTATTGACAACAAAAGCGAATCGTAAACATAATTTATGAGAGCGACGTCCGTTTCGGACAGCAACTTGAATCAAACCGCCCTAGAGTGAAACATCTTATATTTATTCTGTAATCTTTGGGCAGGTGTAGGCCAAGACTCACCGAACACACACTCTCTTATTGACGATAACTCCGGACACTCGCATAAAACATGCCTGACAGTTTCATCTTCCTGTTCACACATCCTGCATAGAGGTGTGTCCACTAGCCCCATAGTATGGAGGTGTTTCCTTAGTTGACAGAGGCCAATCAGAAATCATACTGTTAATCGTAGGTTTTTCCTGGTCATCGTCAAATATTTCTTCCCATGGTCGCCCAGGGTGATCCTAGCAAGACTGCATCTTTTGATTCCATCCCATCTCATAAGGGATTGAGTATGGGTGTAACGTTTGGCTAGTTCCGCAATTGTCGAAGTCGTTAGGCCGTAGGTGTCACTGGGTCTTAAAATTTTCAGTCCAGCCGCTTCCCTGGCTAAAGAATCGGCAATACGATTACATTTACTCCTGTCGTGCCCTTTAACCCACCAGGATAATATTGTTATCTGCCGAGGCGTTAGCTAAATCTTGATGGCACTCTAGTACTAGCCCCGATATAACACGATGTCTGTTTAAGGCTCATAGGGCTTGTCTACTATCAGTGCAGATTGTTATGTTTTTGCCAGAAATTCCTTTTCTGGTTAGATCTTTCGCGGCAATTGAGATACCAGCAAGTTCCGTTTGAACCACGCTGGTATTGTTTCCCATTCCCCACTCAATCCTTAGGCTTAGTGCTCTGGAGAGTAAACTCTACATCCTGAGTCTTCCTTCATTTTTGAGCTATCTGTATATATGCGCATTGCATTTGCAGCATCTGTGTTCTGTTTTATATGTATTTTGTATTCACCGATGCTGCATATATGCTTTACGGAGGTATCAGTTTGACTTGAGTCGGAAATAAATAGGAGAGAATGATGAATTATTTGTTTGCAATGTTTGAGCTTTTAAGCAACATAATCTATTTTTTTTTGGTTTTGAATCTTATCTATGGGATTATGGGGAGATTTATTCCATTATATGCTTAAAACCCAATCAAACAATAAATGTATTCAAGTATATCTCAATATTTTAATCCCTAATTGGAGTATATTGTAAACAATTAGATATATGTTTTATTCGGTTGGATCAAAAGATATTAGTTCGGAAATCTGGCAGGAAGCCTAACCTATTTTGTTAACGCTAATATGTTGCTTTCCTTCAAGACCACAAAATTCACATTCGGACGTTTGCCTCGATGAAGCATTCACCATATCTGTCATTTTGAAATCCACGCCATAAGAAAGTGCGCCCAGTTCAATATTGATAAAGGACACAGAAGACAAAGGATTATCATAATGTCGGATAGTCAAGCAGCCATTAAAGCACTGAGCTCTTGTGTAATCAGTTCCAAAATGGTGTGGGAATGCCAAGACAAACTTAATGAACTAGGCGAGAACAATATAGTCACTTTAATATGGATTCCAGGACACACTGTAATAGAAGGAAGTGAAATAGCAGATGAACTTGCAATGAGGGGGACTGAAATACCTTTCTGGGGGCCTGAACCCTTTTGCGGAATCAGCCCCAATGTAATATTGGAAGAAATAGGTAGAGCCGAGAAAAAGAGAAGATCTGACCATTGGTAAGATCTAGTAGGGCTTATACAATCAAAGACTTTTCTGGGTGACTACAACCTGTTGAGATCAAATGAATGCATAAGTTAAAGTAAAACTGCGCTAAGAGTTTTAACAGGGATCCTAACGGCTCAAAATAGTGGAGGAAGAAGAATGCAGATTTTGTGGCATGGAAGAAGAAACCTCCATCCACATACTTTCCAACTGCACAGCACTTCAGAATCCTAGAACACAGCACCTGGGAGATTACTGGATAGAAGAGGAACATTTACCTAAGTAGAATCCTGCAGACATCGTAAAATTCCTCCGGGAAATAGGACTAAAGGAACAACTAGTTTTTGAGTCTCTCCTCAGAAAGTAAGTAAGGGGGCAAACTAGATCTTTTAGGTCTCATTGAATGTCACTCCAAAATACATACATACATATCTGTCATTTTTCTTTTGAATTAAAGCCGTTGAGACAGAGATGAAATCGGCGATGAATTGATGAGTTAAGAAACCCAATATGCGCGACAAATTATTACAAAAACAGGAAATTAAAATGAAAATAATAACAATAAACAAATCAATCAATCACTAATGTTTTTTTTCAATTACAACAAAATATTGTTTGCAAAATGGGAAGAAAACATTAATTTGTACCTGAAAATAGTTTTCATTTTAAAACTGTAATTTTGAATGGAGCCACAAGATTTAAAAGAAAACTTCACAGCTTGACAATAACTCATTCATTCGATTGAGTTGTGTTCAACAGCCCAGGCACTTGAATTTAATATTTGTACCATTTCCCATGTTTTTTAATTCTTTTCCAATAGGTGTGTGTGACAATAACTCATGAAATGCTATTTTAAATTATCAAATAATCAATTTTGAACCTTTATGTACGAAAATATTTGAAAAAATTCTGGTCAAAAAAATATTCATCTCCAATCATTTAAAATTTATATTTTTTTGTCAAAAATATTTGAAAAAATATAAAATTTAAGGATTCTCAAAATAACTTACTTGTATATTCGACATAGTCTGGAAGGACGTGAAGATGAACATAAATGCCACCCCTAGCATTATTATATTCAACAAACTTTTGTCCATTTTAAAAATCATTTTTTTTACCGATCCCCAAACCAAAAAACAAAAATTTGAAATTTTCTCTGATAGATCAGTTCTATAAATGGTCGCTTGTAACCTCCTCAGATGTTTTTAATGGTAGCAAATTATTGAGATGTTATCTAGGAAACAACGGTTGGTGGGAAACATTTTGTTGTTATTATTATTAAGTATCAATAAATTGTTGATATCGAAATACAACGTGATTCACAGTACAGTAGGTACTACATATCAGGGGAGTCGACAAGTAATAAGATCTGAAAATTGTTTCAAAAAGTTTACAGTAAAGCCAAATGAAATAAACTCATCATATGCCTCTTCGTCGCCCTCCAATAGCATCTTTACCCTCATTAGCAGGGGTCTCCAAACTTTTCGACATTAGGGCAAAACTGATAGCTAGGGTAAGTTCAGGAGGGCCAACTATACTGGGTAGCCACTTTTTCATTTTTCACATTTTTCAACAAAATGTCTGAAATCTTTATATGTTGTAGTGCTGAAGATGTAGTTTTATTTTTCGCGGTCCGGATCAGAGACCCTGGTGGGCCGGACCTGGCCCGCGGGCCGTAGTTTGGAGACCCCTGCTCATTAGCATTCGTCATTTCCCAATTCAAAACGTTACCATAATAGAAATCTTCATCTCCGTCTGCTTGGTTTCATAGCTACTGCCAATTACAGTAGAATATCCACCATTTAAAATCGTACAAAACCCTTCAATTTTTGATCAAATTAGTTGGAGCGACAGATCTTACGAAAATGTATTTACCTCTATACCTTCCTAGTTTCTATTTCGACAATTTCTCTTTCAATAGAGTACACGCATATATCATATTTTGCTTGGATATTAATTTATAATAGTAAATATGATATCCAAAAATTACTAATAATAGGAAATAAACCAGTTTCCATTGGAAATTACTACCAAATTTTAAAATAAAATTCAAATTTAAATGCACTTTCCGACCACAACCCGAGGATTGGCGAGGATTTCCGAACGCTACCGATGATACGTGTGATGTCATATCTCTTGTGTTTACTTATGTCAATATGGCCGGTATTGCATTAGGTTATGTGTAGTTGTGTGTTTATATTGTATTTTAATCAACTATTAATTGCTTCATCAACGTAAAAATATCATTTATATGTTTGTTTGAGACCATTACGTGTTTGTGTGTGCTTTTTTTTATTTCTAAAAGTCAACGTAAAGTGGAAAGTGGACATAAATATTCGATATTTCCGAGGATATTTTAAAACTTTTGGAAGAATATATTTTATTTACTAGTTCAGTGTTCAGTGACGATTCTTTCATATTTTGTGAGTAAAGATATGGCTAGCGAAGGCTTTGTGAAAGCGCAAACTGATAACTTGCCCAAAGTAGACTCATTTATGCTGCTTGAATTTATGAAGTCAAACAGCTGCTTTAATGCAGAGGAAATAAGAAGAGTTAAAGCATTATCGTAAGTACGATTTAAACTATGTTTTATTTATATAATATATACCAACCATATTTCGATGTGTGGTAGTAAGAAAATGATGTTTTTATGGTTGATTCCTAGACATATAGGTACTTAACCTCAAACTATTTAAGAATAAAAATTACCAGCATAGAAGTAGGTACCTACATTAAAATGGTCTTCACAAACAAAAGTAATGCCCTTCTCTTAAGTGTATTTTTGCTTGCGCCACCAGGTAAAGTAAGAAATATTTTGTCTGGAGTTTTAATAGACGTTGATTTACACACTGGAACAATGCAATACTTGGAATACAAAGGTTTTTTTGGGCTTTATCCATTTTTAAAGCTTTCAGAAACAAATTAGGTCACAAGAACTCAGAGCGTGATACACGAATAAGAACGTAAACAAATGACGTCACACCATGGGGCAGCCATCTTTATGACGTAAAGCGCGTTTTTGCGGACTTTCAAATTTTATGATTTTTAAAGTCGTTTTAAAAGTAAAGTTTATATTTTTTTGAAAAAATAGGCATGCAAGGTGTTAGGAGACCTGATAAAGCGTCAATTCCCACCAATAGCAAAATTTATGCTACCCCATTCTGACAATCCTACAACCAACCACATATTGTTTGGGAAAACGGCGAAACGTTTATATTTATGAGAGCAGAGACAGGAGGTTGAAATTAAATTTAATGCGAGTTTTAATTGAAATGTCAGCTGCAATCACTTTTTGAGAGAAATTTTACTATTAACAAAACTGGTAAAGAAAAAGGTGCAACACGTTCAGATAAATATATACACTGGGAAATACAAAATTGTGGCCATAATTCATTAAAATCTGCCGGTCGAAAATGCATTATACAGGGCAAGTCCACGTGACGTCTCGCTCTGATGAATCTGATGATAAGCAGCGTTCTTTACACAACACCATGGTTCTTAAAACAGGCCAATTGAACAGTCCCCGGTCTACCATAGTAAAAAACAATTTTTTTTATTGGTGAACCATTTTACCTATTTAAAGCACGCCTCAGCGTGTTTAAATCGAACTTTAAAACACGCGCGTGTTTTAAAGTTACCGTGGCAACATCAACAACTCGAGAAACGAAGTCTAAATCTATGGTCAAAATCTAAATCATGTCTAAATGACAATTTTTTTATTATTGATCTGACAGGAGTAGTTTGTAACGTCAAAACATTTATTCGAACAATATTTAACAATGTCAAATTCATAAATTAAAATGGAAAGTGCCGTTGGTATTGTTTGAAATATTAATATTTCGATTTTTCAAATCTTAGGAAATGGTATTTAGATTAATACTATTAGTCCAATAAATGAAGGCGAAAAATACCGTCAACATGGGCATCTGGTCCAGCAAGGAATTTTTTTTTAATTCGCAGGTAATAGTGGGTACATTGAACCACCAAAATGTCAGGTGCCTGAAATTTGTGGGAGGGTCGGAAAATGGCTCTAGAGATCCCGAAAATCCGTTTTCCGCCGATATCTCACGAACTACGATCCCTGGAGAATTTTTGTTTAGACAAAAAATGAAGAGCAGTTCATTACCTACAAAAGTTGTCACTACAATTTCTTTCGTTACACCAATATTTTTTGCAAAAATTGTGGTTGAAAAGTTCGCAGTTTTCTGAAACTTAAAAACTGACGCTTCTAGCCCAAAATCTGGGATGAGGGATCCTGAAAATACACCAATTTTTATGTTTAGGCCTCCAGGCATCTATGGTAGATGGCGCCACCTTACATTTTCGCAACCGCGAAATAATTAAGGCCATGAAAAGAAACATGAAAATGATCGATCTCTTACCCACTCTCGGGGTCAAAAAGTTATCGCTTTCTTTAATATTGATACCCTGGCCTGCTTTTATTGGAAAGACCAATCCTAGGAATGATTGTGTGCGAAAAGGATTGAAAGTAGACGCTAAAATTGCAAAAATAACTTTCCCATTCTTCATTACCGAATACCTCTTCCTACACAAGCGATGAACTTCCACAGACGATACCTTCTCCAGGAACAAATGGTGGTTGTCTTTCCTGGTCTTGCTAACATTTATTAGGGTTTCTAGACCTCGAGTAAACGTTGTAACGTCTTCAGTGAGAGCTTGATCACAAATAAAACACACGGGCGTACTAGAATCCTCTGCGACTTCCATTTTTCTACAGGAATGAACAAGATTTATCAAATCATTAGATGTCATTTCACCCACAACAATATTAATGATCTTAATTAAAAAAAAGAAACCTCACCGTGTGCTCCAAAAAAAAGAAGCTCAAGAATTTTCAATATTTCCCTGTGTTTTTTATCAATAAAAATTTCAAAATTTATTATTTAATAATAACAATAAAATTAATAATGACTTGAATTTCACTTTTTACACTGGAATACTACTAATTTATTCTTGAAAAATCACGGAAGAGATAGTGTTTACATATAAAATTGTCAGTTGTTGACAAACAATGCAGCAGAAAGCATCCACGTGTACACGCACTATAGCAGACGCCGTCGACCACACTATAGATGGGTGGCGTGGAGCGTGCGAGAATAAAATGAGGCATCCATTACAACAAATTTAGAGACAAATTTCTTTTTAATGCATCAAATAAAATACTTGATACACATATCAAAGGAAGGTTCAGAATGTGACCTTTCATCGGGTATGATGCTTGACCGGGAAGAATTTTACTGTAAAGAGAAAAAACTGCTCGAAAAAACTCAGAATAGCTGTCTTCCCTCAGAATACTGGAAATTTCCCCGATTTTTCTGAAAACCCAGAGGTCTGGACCAAAAAAAATTATACCATCGGCAAGAGGATATTCTAACCTTTCTCCCAATATCAATTATAAGCGGGCTTGACAGTTCATCATCAAGAAATTCCCGATAAACCAGAGCGCTCCAGAAATCCACAAAAATCGCCTCTTGGAAAACACATTATTCAAAAAAATACGGGCGAATTATTGGTAGCATTGTTTCGGAATAAATAAAGTACCCCCCAAAAAACCATTATCCAATAGGATTGGCTGAAATAACTATTAATAAAAATAATATGAATAAATCCATGAAAGCATTAAAAAATCTAGCAAAGACGAATTTTGGCCTGGTTTTCCAATGACCCAGGAGCACGAATTGAGTGGATGAAAACACGCCTTAGTAGCCACAGATCCCTTCTTTCACCCGCACTTTGATTCATTAAAAAATATTGATTTTCACGCGAGTTATTGAAAAATTAGTAATTTACTTGGGGACGTCATGCCCTCAGAGCGTGCTCTCTATAAGCCGGCCTGGAGCTCAATTTTGGGTCGGCGTTCGGGCCATTTATCTCGAAAACTATCTAATTTTTCGCAAAAATGCTAAGGATCATTTTTGTGGGCAAGGAACTGCTCGTCTGAACAAAAATTCTCCAGTGGTCAAATCTAGGCAGATATTGCGAGAAAACGGATTTTCTGGAATTTCAGAGCCATTTTCCCACCCTTCCACAATGGTCAGGTACCTGACATTTTGGGAATTGAATGTGCCTACCATAACCTGCAAATTAAAAAAAAATTGCTCTTGCTGGACCAGTTGCCCATGTTGACACCTTTGTTTACTGGACTATATTGACATTCACAGAACTCAATAAGGTTGAACTTCCGTCAAAATACAAATTAGTTTATGATTTTCTCATTTCCATGACAACGCAAGGTATACATCATATACATCACAAATTCAACCATTTGACATTTAGTTCTTATTTCTATCTATGATTTCCATTTCTTGTTGTTGTAGTAGTTATAGACCACTATTTATAATTTCAAAGTTCACCAATAAAAAAAATAGCGTAAAGTATTCGTGGATAACTGGTCATTGAAACACTTGCTCGAAAAATCGCGCGTGTTTTAAAGACCTTAATATCCACTTATACTTTAATATACTATTTTGGCACCAAGGATGGTAGATGAGAATAGGATGGATTAATCCCATAATAGCAACGCTAGCTATTTGGGTAACCAGTGACGTCACAGAAACGTTCTTTTGTCGACATCGGTGTTCCATCGATTATATGTTTATCTTCTCTTTCTATGTGTATTAAACAAAGACAGATTTTGAACTGTATTGTAATAAGTGTAACTATTGATAATTGCAACAGCTGTTTCTAAGACGAAACTCGTAGTCGTTACTTATTGCACGTTGTTGTTGATAAAGTTGTGTATTTCCTTATTTTTTGCGTTGATTGATTATTATTATAGTATTATAGTATTTTTTACTCTAAATTTAGTACATATTTGAGTTGCAAAAAATTAAAATATTGAATAACCTACATAGTTTATAAATAATAATAATGAAAGAAACCTGAAAAACTGATCATGACATATGTTGTTTTAGCAAGAAATAGGGTGACTGGAACATAATTTAACATAGTAATCAATTTTTTTATTGCTTATTGAAAATTACACTCAAAAATTAACTTATTAAAGTTTCACATGTATTATTTTGTCATGTTATAATATTGTTACGCGAGCTGCTGCATTAATGTGCTCAATTAGTGCCCCCAGTGAAATTCCCATATGATACGACTATGGCTCCTCCGCCGTATTTTCAAGAATGATCTGGAAAACGTAACATCTAGAAAAACCCGGCGCATCCACCAAAACTTCGAGTTCCAGAAATATCTAGAACAAGTCGTGCGAGTATAAATAGGCGACGAGCATCGCAGCGGGGTCAGTTAGTCAGTTAGTGTTGATACTGAAAGAAAGCAATCGCGCCTCGATAAAGTGTTTATAAAGTGACTCTCATATAAATTAGTTAGTGTGTGTTTAGTGTGATATATAAATTATTAAATAAGGACTGTATTTCAATATAAATCTGTAAATATAAATTAATTGTAAATATAAATTAGAATAAACGTTACAATATCTCTAAGGTGCGTAAACATATTCTCCATCATTCTTATCCGGATTATCTAACATTTGCAGTTGGCCAACTAAAAATGCTGTTACATAATGGCTTATGCTTTACCAGAATACTATCCCCTGAACTTACTTTTAAATCGCCCAATTATTAATTATTATTATTTAAAGTAAAAGGAATATCTTTTGACTTACATGATTTATACCCAGGCATCTACCTTAAATAAATGATTTAAAAAAAACATGTTGAAAAAATGTGACTCGAGAGGTTTTGCTTATATATTAAATACTTTATTAATTGTTATTAAAATTGACAATAGTATATTATTAAACGAGCAATTTATGATAGCCATAATTCACAATGGGTGACGTTTGCGTCACGAGCCGCAGGCGAGGGGCGAAAATCACCCAAGTGAATTATGACCATAAATTGCGAGTAGAATACTATACTTTGTCCACGACACTTAATTTATTTATTAATAAATAAAAGTCAGTAGCGATTTGGCATATTACTAACCTCAAAATGTTGTGGCAGCTACTTCAAATAATTTGACATATATAGATATGGGCGATACTGTAGAAAGTATCAATACAACGTACCGTTATAAATATATTGTTTTGAAATACTTAATATTAGAAAATATCGTTATGAAAAGTATCAATCCTAAAAATTACAATATTTTATAGATACGATATATGTCAGAAACAAATTTCCTGAACAAAATACACAGATTTAATAGTTTATTTCATATTGTACCCCCATCTCTAGTCGGGAATTATGAACCATAATACACTACAGTGTCTTATGAACCATAATTCACGACAGTTGATATATGGGTACCATATACCTTTAGTTAGGAGGTAAAATATTGACTTATTATTAGGTGGTTGTGGACAAAATAAATAATTAACACCACGAATTTCACAGTTTCATAATTCACGCAAGGCGACGCGCGCATGGGTAACCAGTGACGTCATCAAACTCAGCTGACACTTTTCAGTTTTTAATCAATCCTATTCTCATCTAACATCCTTGTTTTGGCACAACATATGGGTCGATTCTGAGAAGTCACATATAAGTTACAGAAACTGTAAGAAATAGTAAGTTGCCTTGTAACTATTACAGATTTTTGATTACAGACCTTACAGATATGCTCAGAATCGACCCAATAGTTTGCTTTCGATACCATTTTTGTAGTTTCGTATTTAGCCTCAAAATAGGCCTCTGTTTCGGCTTTAAATTTTTTTCCTGAGAGCATTCTCTTCTAGTCTGTAAACAGGAAATAATCACGGGGGGTCATATCTGGAGAATATGGTGGAAGCAATTCGAAGGCCATTTCATTACACAAGCTATACCAACTCCTAAGGAATTGTCTTTTCTTATACTGTAGTTGTTTTATAATTGTGAAGTCGGTGCTGAGTGGACTCCTCTGCCTTCACGTCACGTTGGCGATTTTGAATGTAAACTCTTTTCAAGTTTGCTGTTATACCCGTAGTAGTAGAGTATATCAAATTTTTATGGTTCACACCTGACACCGATTATAAAACAAATATATAATTACGTGATAAGCAATAATTTCTTAAGTACATTAAGCGGAGGAACAAATAAGTATTAAATTGCTGTAAGTAGAATACATTTGTTTTGTGTTTGATGAAGTCGGTTTTGTTTTATTTGAGGCTGGAAAGCTGGTGGATTTGTAACGTCTCTTAAATTTTACAGTTTCAGACTTACCCACGGCTTATGCATTGTTTGATAATCCCAAAATTGCTTTGGTAGGAACGAGAGCAGTATATTCGAAACACCGTGTTGAAGAGAATTCTTAGTCAGGATTAAAATGAAGAAGAAAGTGAAGAATCAGAAGATAACCATTATATTTGTGATGATAAGGCTTCTAATTACTATTAATGAAAGTTTGGACAAATTTCTCCCATCATAGGCCTACTAGAAAATTGTTAAAAGGGATTAATTGCGTAGAAATTCTATATCATGAGCTTACCACAAAATTTTACGAATGGGTTAATTGATTTAATAAAATATCCATTTGTTATGGAAGTAAGAAAAGAGATTTTGAACGTGGCAAGTTTGCTTTTGTTTTCATTTCTGTCAACAGCCCCCTTGGCTGCCTATTTGTTTTTTTCTTTCTCTATATGTAAGACATAAAATATTTCCCTGGTATAGTCAAATGAAGTCATATCATGTGGGTCATACGATTCAACAATGACATACTCACCGTTTTTGTTTTCTTTGATTGCGTTTAATTATAACATCCAAATAAAATCCGTAAGATGAATAAGACAGATAGTCCAAGAACCAGAGCCAAAAAAACTGTTTCAATTTCTTAAGGCTGGTTTTTTGTTCAATAGTTATAGCCGATGGATACACAAACATGCTCCGGTCAGTCAAGCGTGCGGTAGAACAGGTGGCTCAGGTGTGATATCAAAGGTGTATCATTTGCGGGAACGAAATGAAGTCAGTCATATATTAGAACAGAGTCAGTCAGTCCGGATAGATGTATATGAAAAATAAATTAAGTGCAATTCGTTTCTTAAACTTCAAATTTTGTCTGATGGTCTGATATGTATTGAACATAAAAAAATTTGTCAGTCATGTGTTCAGTAGAACAACGTCCGTCAGTCAGGTGAAAAAGGTAAAGGTATACCGCGCGCACCGTTTGTTTCAGGCTGCGTATTGCGCTATTTCTACGTTTTGTATTGTTATTGTAACAATCAGTAAACGTCATTTGATGTTTTAATTTGTGGTTCTATGAATAATTGGAACATTAGTTCTTTACGTCAGGTTATGTTTGAGCGACCGGGGGTCGCGACGCAAAAGATCTGACCGATACGTTACGTTACGTTATGTTACGTTGCTTCGTTATGTGCCTCGCTTGCGTGCGTGTGCTCTCTCCTGAGCCTCTCTCTCGTTTACGAAGCAGCGATTCATGCTTCGGCTGGGAATCGAACCCGGGCCGCCCGCAAGCGAGCATTCTACCACTGAACTACCTATGCTATATTAAAATTCTATGCAAAGCTGGTATTCGCAGTGCTGATGATCTACTTGAATTTGTTCGGATAAATTTTTACTATTATTTTCATAATTTTTTTTGTGCGATTGTTCTTTTTTGTTTATTTACAGCATCGGTTGTCAGGACGGTATGTTGTGTTTACTGGTTTCTAAGTTTAACACGTCGGTAAGTGATTTACTTACCGTTTAGACGTTGAAAAGTAATAAATACCTAGCATAAAAACAATTTCACCAAAAATGCAAAATATATTTTAAACTGATCGAGAAGTATAAATGTCACTTTTGACATTTCGTTCATTTCGAAGAAATTTAAATTATTTTATTCGGAATTTATTTCAATACGATCGCGCAAAAAATGGTATAAGCATCTCGAACGTTGAGGGTAATTACCCACATAGCATTGAAAGAAGATTCATATGCCAAGTATATGCCTTCAACGTCCCGTAAAAGATGTTCGTTTCGGTACATGATTAGCATATGCTGTCCACATACTTTTGAGCACATCCCTGTACATACATCCATAGCAAGTGCTATGAATTTTGGATTCAAACTTGTTTTTTTCCGTAGATCTCTCGCATATGATTCGCACATACCATAAAAGTCAACCTGGAGGTTTTTCTTTAATTATATATTTACCATATAATAATGATTTACCATCAACTAAGATCCTTTTCACTACATTCAGCGCATATGCTAAGTATATATCTTGAAGAATATCAGAAGTATTTCATTTCACAGATATCCTAAGCATGTGATAGGGTTTATCAATCAGATCAGGTAATTTTACATCAGATCTTCAGCATGTTTTATTCGTTTTACATACATGTATGAATAAATATTTACTATTTTCGTTTAATAGATTCAAAGCCATCATTGCTGTTGTACCCTTTCATTTTAAATATGCATCTGTCGATATCAGAATTAACCCAAAAGCCCATCCTTAGCATGTGCAAAATATAAAACATGGAATATTATTTGGTACATTTAAAGCAAATGCTATGCATATACCATAAATTAAAGGAGAGTATATACCTTTAGCATGCGATAATGACTTAATATATATTCTTTATTAGGCTAACTTCATTCGATATTGAAGACATTATCAAATATATCTTTCCATTTATAATATACACTTAGCATGTATATATTGTATAAATCTGAATAATCTGATGATTAATCTTAAATCATATTTTCAGCATGTGCTAAGTATAAAAAATACAACATTATTTGGTACATTCAATGCACATGCTGAATACGTCCTTCGCACATGCGATCACATCCTGTTTCAGCATATGCTTTATCGCATGTGAATAAAACATTATATGGAAGAGTATAAACAGCATCTATACATTTCTTCAATTAGTTATTGAATTGAATTGAGAAATACAGCGTGTATGAAATTGATTTGATTATTGATTAAACATTCATGAAGTGAGAACAACTATATAGATAATGTTATTAAGGAAATACATTTGAGAAGAGTTTATTTTCAACAAAGTATTCGAAATAATACATAAACGCATCGAAAGAGGGCGCTGACTTTTATTTGTAGCTTCACACCGATTCATATGTAACCAGGGGCGTAGCCAGCGGGGTGTAATGGGGGTAATTACCCCCCCCTTAAAATTAATTCTAATGTGTAAAAATTGAACCAATATGAAAAAACCATATTGAACATTTAGCACCAAACTTAAAAATCTAAATAACTAGAAAGGCAGCAAAAATAAAAATAAACTTAGGACTTAGGTTATTACTTCAAATTATATATTATGATGGTAATTTTCGAGCCTTAATTAGATTTAGGATTAATACAGGTGATACAGTATTAAAGGAACAAATGGAAAATTGTTCATCTAGAGCAACTTATATTAGTCCTAGTACACAAAATGAGCTTATCGAACTTTGTGGAGATGAAATAACTGATTTCATCATTTCAAAAGTTCAAAATGCTGGTATATACAGTATTATGTTTGATGAGACGACTGATATATCGAATATCTCGCAATTGACACTTATTTTAAGATATACTGATTGCAAAAACGTTTATGAATGTTTCCTGAAATTTATTGATGCTAGGGCAGAAGATACAGATAATACCAAAGAACCAATATTGACGGGTATCAGTATTGGAAATACTGTCGTAAAGAATTTAGAAAATTTCAATTTAGATCTGAAAAATTGTGTGGCTATTACGACAGATGGCTGCTCTGCAATGACTTCCGAAGCTCGAGGTGCTGTAAAAGTCATTCAACAGAAAGCCATCAATGCTGTTTACGCTCCATGCTATAATCACAAATTGAATATTTCTATTTCAAAAACCTCGCAAGTAAAAGAAATTCGTAATGCCGTGGATATAATGCAAGAGACCATTCATTTTCTAAGTTCTTCGGCTAAACGATCTGTTCCTATTAAAAATATTTTAGGACATCAATTGCATGGCCTTTGCGAGACCCGGTGGGTAGAGAGACATGATGGAGTGTTACAATTTAGGGATTCATTGGGAAAAATAATTGAAGCCCTTGAAGAAATCTCTACATGGAAAGATCGCGAAACCAAAGTGAAATCAATAGGATTACGAGCATCTCTCCTCGATAGCCAAACTATTGTTTCCATAGTCAGCTTGTCTGATTTATTAACTTGTACTCAGCAAGCAAGTCAGATATTCCAAAAAACATATTTTGATATTAAGTCTGCTCGGGATATACTTTTAATCACCCTGGAAAAACTTAAACGCAGGCGAGAAAACTGTGATATTTATTTTTCTAATATATTTTATGAAATTGAAGGCATAGCTTGCGAGTTAGGTATAGAAATTAAGAAACCTCGAACAGCATCAAGACAAGTTCATCGTAGCAATTATGACAGTGAGAAGCCTGTAGATTTTTACAGACAGTCAATTTATATTCCCTTACTAGATCATATAATAGAAGATATGACAACAAGATTTTCGGAAGAAATGCTTAGTTTATACGAGCTATTTATTTTATTTCCCGAATCACAAGGGATGTTTAATATCAAAGAATGTACCACTTCCTTGGCAAACAAGTATTCATTCTTTACAAAATTGTCACCAGGAGTCATGCAAAAATTACTTGAGGCTGAACTCGAATCATGGTATTTAAAATTAGAAAAAGAACCAAATGTGGGCTTGCAAACTGCTATAGAATATTTAGCAAAATGCGATAAAGACATCTTTCCAACTATATATTTTTTACTTAAAGTGCTTATCACTCTTCCAATTTCGAACGCTACAGCTGAAAGAACTTTTTCCACATTGAGAAGGCTGAAGACGTGGTTAAGATCGCAAATGCACGAAAATAGGCTGACAGGACTAGCCTTAATGCACCTACACTATGATTTTGAAATAAATATAGAGTCTGTGATAGATCGGTATGCTAAGAAAGGCAATCATCGCCTTGAGTTATTATAAATTAATTAAAATATTAGAAGTAAAAAATTAATAAATATTTAAAAGCTCTAATATTAAATCAATTTTCTGTAGTCTGAGACATTCTTTATTTTCTTGACCTAAAACCATAATATACTTATAGCTCATTTTTTGTTACGTCAAATACATTGTGATTTTAGGAGCACTCACATATACAATACATCAATTTTTATATTAAATTTGCATTTTCAGAACTTAAGCCTTAGGATAAAAATTTCAAAAAAAAAATAAAATAATAAAGTTCTCCTAAAATCATCATATAGTATATGTATATATATACTCTCAACTTGATTACCCCTCCTTACAATCATTTCTGGCTACGCCCCTGTATGTAACCACGTAAATCAAATACCAGACCAAAGCTGAAGAATTATACTTACCTGGCCTAGGGGTTGCCGTGATCAACATGGCATGCAGATGGCATGGAGGTCCCCCCAGAACAAGGATTTTCATTGCACCAACTAATAATGAAATGAAAAATAAGAGGTTGACAAAAAAGTTAACATAGCACCTAAAAAGTGTATGCATTGCAAGCGAGAAACTTCAGAAGAGCATGTGCAAAGTACATTCTTTTCGTAAAAGGAAGTGTAATGGATATGCGTAGGTCCTGCGAATAATACGAGATATCCTTATCATGTGCCTAGCATCTACACTAGCACATGTATAGCACTCGGATAGGTATATAATATATACGCCGATATAGCACATGCCTAGGATGTACTGTATATCAGAAGGCCTATAGCTGGAAAATGCGTAGCATGTGAAAAGGATGTGCTATCACATGCTTGTTGGCACTTTGAGCTCTTTAGTGCTGGGAACATACTCAGCATCTTATAAGAACATCTTTCATCACATTCTGAAAACCTGACCAGCATGTGACCAGGGCGCAACACAATCTATTTATAGCACTTGTTTTGGTATTATTTGAGAACATGCCTTGCACATCCATGTTCTTTTTGAAAATATTCCAAGCATATGCTAAGGATGTCAAATTGCCATGTGGGTACAACGTTTGCATGTAGATTCCTCTCGTAAAATTGGACAAAATGATATGGATTAAGGGGTCTAGCACATTTACTTTTCGAAATACAGGGTGTTGAAATTTTGAAAACTTGAATGTTTTAATTCGATAACTTTAAAATGGATGGATAAATTGATTTGACATTTGGCAGGTTGTTTTTAAATGTAAAAGGGCATATTTTTATAGAAATAGTATACCTAGTTTGTGCAACTAGTGTGGATAATAATAATAATAATAATAACTTTATTCACAACAAATATGTATATGATATGTATATGGATATGATGGCCATATCACACGAGGATCGTTCAAGTGCGATATGAACAATCCACACGAGTCGAACAGCATATTTTTTCTACGACCCACTTAAGAAATGTTGCTACGGTTTCCCTTTTTAAATATACGATGCTGTTATAAGTAGATGTTACCAGTCGGACTCACTCATGAAGGGTACCGTACCATTATCTATAATAATGAATATTCTGCTAAATATTTCAAACGTCTACCTGTTGCCGTTATTAATATCAAGCAGAATAATTATTTAAAAATAAAATTAACTATAAAAAAAAATTATTCGCGGGGAATCGAACCCGGGTCTACCGCGTGAGAGTCTGGTTTGCTTACTACTCGACCACCGAGAGATATGCAAATTGTTTATCTATAACGTCAGATGTATCACATAATTTTTGCTTAAAAGGAACTAAAGTTCCTGACCAGCTCTGTTCTAATATATGACTGACTGACCAACACAACTTTTATTTTATACAATAGAGAAGTTGTATAACAATTTTCAGCTTTAAGAAATTCATTTTGTTCCACAGGCAAATGATACACCTTTGATATCGCACCTGAGCCACCTGTTCTACCGCACGCTTGACTGACCGGAGCATGTTTGTGTACCCATCGGCTATAATGATTGAACAAAAAAACCAGCCTTAAGAAATTGAAACAGTTTTTTTGGTTCTGGCTCTCCGGCTAAGAGTTATGCAATGGATATGTATTTAGTTTTCAGCGGTTCTAAAAAGTCTTTCACCAGCTAAGTTTTTATATAAATGTCCGTTATGTCACTTTAAAAATTCAAAGTGACAATATGAATAATAAGTAATTTTCCGGTATTTTGCATTCTCAAGCAAAAGAAAATGGTACTTAATCTGATAGATTATTTCGAGAATGAATGACAACGGGAAATTCGTCAACGAGTGTACAGGAAATATCAACCATCATTATTTTCTCCGGGTAGGTATATTTGTAATCTCACATTTTGGTAACCTCTGTGTCTTCTGATCTGATTCATATGGTTAGTGACCTTTGAACCCGCACGATAAGAGCGGTTTTGACTATATTTTCGGAATAAAACGCACGGATTCTTTTATATTCATTTATTTAGCTAAAAAACATTCTACAGAAATAATAGTTTTTCAATAATTCATTTCCTATGTTAATCCACAATTAAAATATAATTAAATTAGATACATATGTATAAATAATCTGAAATAAATATTTATAAACTATAATTTAAAATATATATTACGATTAATAAGTCTTGAAACTAGGTTTCCACTCAATCTGAATATTTATAATAAAATGTCACATCAAAATAAAAAAAAATTATCTTGAACCTTTCAATATTAAAATGAACAAAAAATTACGTCGATATTAGGTAAGCTGATAAGGAATAGGATCATCAACTTTAGTATTCTATCAATTGGACCCCTCTTGCGTATGCAATTTAAATAAAAAATAATAATAAAATCGTGACACCTCATTATAAACAACTTACTAATAAAAGTCATTGCCATTGATCAATTTATTTACTTCCAAGAAAAAGTATGCTATAAATTACTAAAACAAAATTAATACATTGACATATCATATTTTAACTGGTAAATATGTCAATGATTCACATTTGTTTCAATATAAACTCATACTTAGTAACTTTCTTGTAAAACCCGAGCCTTGTGTCTTTCATCAAAAAATAGACCTAACCCCACATTATATTGGTATCGTAGATTCTTGGCTGAAAGAATTATCTTTGCAAAAAGACACAACGCCCTCTATTTTTTTATACATTATTGCATTATTAAAAACAATAATTAAATACGTACTAACAATTTTCTTTACAAGAATTTACGATTTAGATTTGGCTAGCTATACATTTATGTTCCCGAAATTGGTGGACAAGATTTAGTCTAAAGGCGCGTTCACACTATGCCGCTGTTTGCCAATAAGCCAGCTGTATGCCAATGAAAATCACTGCATTGTCGGTCTACTTCAAAGGAAGCCAATAAGATCGGAAAGTGGGGACGTGCCAGCCACTGGTCTCTGGCTGCTTCAGGTGAGATTCAGACTGTCTACCAGTTAGCTTACAAATGGAGAAAGTTATTAATTTGAAAAATATATACCGAGATCGTCCTGTTCTGTGAACATTGTGCTACTAAACACATATGTAGACGCTCTTACAGTCGCTGGCTTTTCCAACGGCAATAGTGTGACCGCGCCTCTAGAAATTCGTCCGTAGTGGCGAAATTTAGTACTAACGTAATAGCACCTATACAAAAGTACGGATGTGTCAAAGGTTATTAAAAACTTTTGACTCATCCCGCGTATTAGTTTACATGGAAGATTTTTTTGTTTGGATACTGCTGAAATGTTTCAAAAAATGGTGTGTAAGATTTGTCTTATTTAAAGCACTACGATGTTTCATAAGATCATCACGACAATACGAGTTTGTTTAGACCTCAGTTTATCCTCAAGATGGGATAGATGGGATAAAGGCACAAGGAAAACTTTTTTTTCTTCAGATATTACCAAGGAAGATCATTGGTCGAATTGATAGTCGAATTTATTGCTTTCTTTTACTGATATGTAAAATTACATTAAAGAAAAAAAAAACAATCTTAATATTATATTTATGATTAGATACTGAAGCACAGTTTACACGAGTGAAGTAAACGGTTATTTAGACTGCTTAACAGAATGCCCCTCTTCCTGCGACTCAACTCATGTAAAACGGGCTTTAGTCTCTTTTAATTTGAAAGTCGAAAGTTGAAAAAAAAACAAAAATCAAAAGGACATGTCCTCCAATTGACAAGTTGACACTAATGACAGTCGCCTTGAGGATAAACAATTTGGTGGTTTTGTAAAGATTCATTATTTTTATTGTTTATCCAATTTTTTTTCATCTGTCATTCTTCAAATTAGCAATATCTTTATCACTACTAATTGCAGTGTAAGATTTTCATATACTTATAGTGATCTTCCTTGGTTGTTATTACATTGACGATTCCGCTTGTTATAGTTAAAACATCAACATATATACCTAAAACTAGAAACCGCGCCATCTATATGAAAAATGAAGAAATCTAGTTTTTAAATTTTATCATTTGTTGATATTTTAAATCTACCTTATCGTATAAGCAGTCCTATAGTATTAGCCACCAGTATAAAAAACATTCATCAATTCATTCAGCATAGAATTTCATTGAGACTAGAAAATATTTCTTCACCACTTGTATCTGTAGGTTCGGTACAAATGGAAGACTTTTGTCTAGTCTCCATGGTAGAATCGTTCAATGTAATTTTTTAATGAATAGTACAAATCACGTAGAAAAAGTACATTTAACAGAATAATTTGAGTAGTTCTTATGACCCGTTGTAAAAAAATATTCCACCAAATGTTATTATCATCTAGAATTGCATAAATATGATAATAAAGCTGCCATTTTTAATCGGATCGGAATTAAGTATAATATATGCAGAATGCTGTACTGGAACCCCACCCTAGGTAATTTTGATTTAAAACATTTATAAATTCTTCCAATTTTTAGATTTTAAATTCTA
Organism: Galerucella tenella; assembly: GCA_910591685.1. Taxonomy (NCBI): domain Eukaryota; kingdom Metazoa; phylum Arthropoda; class Insecta; order Coleoptera; family Chrysomelidae; genus Galerucella; species Galerucella tenella. The sequence continues at coordinate 27,866 of CAJUYH010001817.1, forward strand.
TGTTACATAACAAAGACATTCTAGATTCTTTCAAGTATAATAAGTATAAAATTATTAACCCAGTAGGAACAATCTCACCAAATATACAAACATGCTGGTTATTAATATTACAGAATGTCCCAAATCGGATGGTTTTGCAGGGTATTACAAAAATTAGGGGATAGAAATAAAAGTAGTTTAGATATTCATTCGGATTTTCTATAAAAAGTTATTTGCACTTTGGTGCATTTGGGAAAATCGCCCTATATCTCAAAAATTAAACAGTTTACTGAAGATCTGGTTAGAGCTTAGCTTGCTTAAAAAAATAATGTCCTGACTACTTTTTTTTATCTCCATGCCCTACAAAACTATTAATTTGGAACACCCTGTAGTTTTATGTGTTTCAGTTAAGAATTTTTGGACCTTTCACGTTTTTATTTTGAACAAAGAAATATTATTAAGAATCCGATCTGTTGATGAATCCCACACCAAATTCAAGACAAACAATCATTCCCAAGTACCAAGAGCCAACGAAATTTAAAATTTTCAACGTACGAAATTACAAGTGAATGACCTACTGTCAGTTCTCCCGAATTTTTGTTTAAATAAACAAATTTACATTAACGTATAAAACTTTTTTGATATTTTTTTCATTTGTATCAAGTATATAAATACTTTTTTGAAAAAACACTGAATAAACTACATTTTGACAATTGTTTTTAAAAAAATGTACACCATTAATCAAACAAGTCAGATACAGCCCCGCCGGTAATTTGTTTATACTTTTGATTTATTATTATCAAAAATACTTTCCGTCCCGACTGTAGAGTACAGGCTACAATTCGTCTAACACTTAAAAATTGATATAAAATTTTGGAAAATCGATTTATAAAGAAAAGGATTCAATCACCAATTTTTCGATTACAAAAATTTGTATTTTTTAAACTGAGTGGCAACTGAAGAAAAAAAAGACCCAAGTTGTTTCTACCATCTATATAATTCGATAATTGACTAATTTGTTTTTAAATTAATTGCAGCTAATATAAATTGACAGCAATTAATTAGATATATTTGAAGAAAAAAATGAATAAGTCGAGTCTTTTTTTTTCTACGTTTTGTTTTTAAAATACTTAGTTGGAATTATAGTTAGCGATCTTGGCACATCAGTAATTTTCTAAAATTTCCTTTTGTCCGCTTTTAATATCAATCTTTCTGTAACAATATGACATTTATACAAAAATATCACATTTCAAAGTCCGACCTTTCTCAAATTTCTCTTCATTTTCATAGTTTTTCAATCTTTCCACTATGAAAACTGCCAAGAAAGTCAAAACGAAGGAAATTTTACAAACAAATACTTACAAAATTACGAACTTAATAACAAAAAGAGTAGGTAGTTGATAAAATGTGATTTTTTACAAATTACGTCCACACCAGCCTTTTACAAAAAAATTTTTTGTACAAATTGAGTATCTTGTATTTTGTGAATATAAATGATTTTGGAAAATTTCGATCGGGAACTTCAAATTTTCCATCCAAAAACAATTCCGAACCAGTACAGTATAAATTCTGAATTTCCTAGAGTTCATGCCTAGTTACTATCAGAAAAATGATTTCATTTAACTTTTAACCTGAACCTATAATCTTACTTCATCTCACCAAGGGGTGAGGGTAGAGTCAAAAATCTTAAAAACTGCCTCACTGCCCTTAGGGTTTTGATCTCGAACATCAGCATCATATTCTTTCGAGTGAAATGTCGAATTAATTCACCGTTATCGGTTCTAGCATGGAGGCTAAATAAGGAGATCGAATTCAAACTAACCAAAATCGTCTATCCAAGCATTTCAGTTACCAAAGGTGATAAAAAATATTTAAAGATAAAAAAGGTGGGGAAAGAAATGTTTTTGGCAAAAAATATATTTTTCCACCAAAGAATCACAATTTTTGAAGACTAGAACAAAAATCCTAACCTCACCAAAAATACTGTCAAATGAGCTAGCAACCAATAAAACACCACGAACTCAAAGCTTATGATTGGCAGTTATTGTTCTGCAGTCAGATGTGTTTGGTATTCGATTTAAACTGGCGCCCTCTATCAAAACCATAGTCTTCATGGGTTGTAGGTTGACTTTTTATGTTAACAGTTACTGCAAGTGATGTAAAGTACTGTATTTAAGTTGAACGTTTTGACGAACGGTCGATTATCAAGAAGATGGATGGAAGTGAATTATTTGCGAAAAAATCAAAAGAAAGGAATGTCTCATAAACTGCGCATGCGATTAGTATCTGTAACGGTTCGGAATTGCACCAGCGAACAAACCTAATATTCCTCTATACTTTGAAATAAAAAGTATCAGATCGATTCCGAAAAAACGATATATAAAATCATAAAACAACGAAAAATCATTCTTATAAATATTGCTGAGCTTTCAAGTTTTAAGAGTAAAAATAGAGTAATAAACCTAAAAAAATATATATCTATAGATTCCTAATTTGTATTTATTTTTTTATAAAGAGGAACACATGCATTTTAGTTGTAATATAATATTTCTTGGCAGTTTATATTATAATATAATATATCAATGATATGATTCAAAGAATATTTACTATACAACCTACTTCTTATTTTGCGTACTAAAACGTACAAGGCTACCATATTACGTCGGTGAGGCCCAACGTTAAGAATGATCGAATGTTCGAAATATTGACATTTAGTTGTCAAAAATATCCAGTGGTGTGAACTTTAAGACTCGTAAAGGTAAAACAGTCTTCTATGTTGGTCCCTCAACAATAAACTGAAATTAAAAAGTGGCTCCGTGGCTAGGATTATACATTTTTCATGATTATGTTTTGAAGCCTGACAAATCCCATGAAATTGTGTTAACTTTCATAGAGGGCGTTTGTTACATGGTTCGTACCAGGTAGTTTTGTTTAAAACATGTAACCAAGTATGTTAAATGCCCCCTTTTTGAACTTTAGTTCTTTACGTTAGATTGGAGCTACCGGTGTCGCGGCGCAAAAGATCTGACCGTTACGTTACGTTGCTGCGTTATGTGCCTTAAGCTAGTCTCTCGGCGCAAAATTTTGATTGTCAGCATACATTGTATTATTAATTACAGTTAATAGTTTTCTAGCTTCAATATGAATTGAATTATATAATTTTTAGAAATTAGTGAAAGTTTATAGAGTGTATAATATAACATAAGTGCAAAGTGAATATGATGGAAAGTACTTCGATTGAAAGTGAATCAACATAAAAAGAAAATGGCAATACGTAAGTTAACAAAATTTATATCATATTTTTTTATAATTAATACTACTGTATATTTTGGTTAAATGAAGTTTCATCCAGAGTAAAATAAATTATTATATTAATATATATGTGTATTTATTTATTGATTCGAAAAATTTGATTATTGCTTAAAAGGAACTAAAGTTCTTACCGTGTGTCCCGCGACACGTTCTTCAAAGTTTCTAGTGTTCTACTATTCCTAGCAACGGAGCCACCTTTTTTGAGACACCCTGTATACCAAGAAACTATCAAGAATATGAATCTCCATTATGAAAATAATGACATGAAAGCACAAAATGAGAAGTTATGGGGGCGATGAATGGACAAAAATGGCGTTGAGTGGAGAGTTCAGAGTTGATGAGAGACAAAATTTGGAAATATTACGAGAAAATGTAAGAATCGAGAGCTATGTTAACGATATGTTCAATGAAGTATTATAGTTAATAACGAAATAGATTTATAGTAAATATTTTTTTTATTTTCTTTCGTAACTACTGTAAATGACTGGAAATCTGTAAATAAATGAATTGATGATGAATTACAACCTTTTAAATATAATACCCAATTTTATATAAAAAAATGTCATATACCCATAAAAAGTGAAAATGTTTGAAATTCAACTAGAATTATAAATTTCAATCAAAAGTAAACGATTACAGTCAAATTCAACTTGAAGGTTGCAAATCAAAATTTTTTAAATATTAAATAATTCTATGTGGTTACTCAAAATAATAACGAATTGTATTCTGAAAAATCAGTGCAAAATTCTCTGAGATCAGACATTTTGTATTTATTGCACTTAATTATTCAACATTTTTTTTTTCATTTCTTTTCTTGTTTTATTTGTGTCATTCTTTGTACTGTCGATAAATATGTGTGGATACTTAACAATTAATTATATCATAAATATAAGAAAGCCACTTTAGAATAAATAAAATGACTTGAAAAACGTAATCCTAGAAGTGGGAAGTCACTTTTAAATCTTAAATAATTTATAAACAGGTATGCCTTTTTAAACGAATGCCACATTTTAATATTCATCTAAAACGAAACAAACATTTGACAACTGACAGTTCTTCAAGTAAGCCAAAGTAAGCTAAAGATGTTAAAAGGAGAAATTTGACAACTGACACTTTATCAGGTGAGTAAATTACGGTAAAAACTGTCAAAATTACCTCTAGTTGCCTTTTAAATGATAAAAAATTCAGTAAAAAGTAGAAAAAGTACAAATTTCCCTCTAAATTGATGTTTAGTTTCGATGAATAAACACGATTCAAGTACTTTTTTGGTACCTAAAACCTAAAAATACGAGCACTCATTTAGAACAGCTTTTAAATTGATTTAAAATCTGACCCACGTCATTAAAATCTAATAAAAAATATCTCTCTTCTCTGGACAACATAATCTGTGTACATTTGTTACAAATATAACAACGAAGAAAAATCTACATACCAATAAATTACAAAAAAAATAAAAACAACCTAAAAACCGACACATGACACATTTTGGAAAAAAAAAGAAACATTAGTTGACAACTACCTCTGGAATCCGACTGTTTATCTCCTCCAAACCTACTTGATCTTTACTAAAAGTAGCACTATCGACGGGAGGCGGGCCTGGATTTGAAGATTCGTCGTAACCAGAATCAGAACTACTATCGCTGTAAGCTTTCGAAGATCCAGTTGAGTCGCACTGTTCGTTCTCGGGTTTGGTAACGCCAGATTCCAGCTTACACTTATTCAATCGACTACGACATGGTTTTAAATAGCTTGGATCCACCATTACCTCATCATATCTACCTCTAAATATTATTCCACAACATATTTCTTCTCTAAAAGACAAAAAACTTACTTAGTATTCACCAACAAGGAGACAAGTTAGAGAAATAACTTACTTTATCCAATAGTGCAAGTCGATAAAACCACTTATCCTGGCTTCTTCGTCCCTTCTCTTAGGCATACCCTTGTACCTTCTGCTGGTCTTCATTACTACATCTTCAAAATCACTTATTCCTGGACTGCCAGTTCTACTAGATTCATTGCTAGGACCATCTTCACAGATATAGTCTACTTCTTGGAGATCGTGATCTATAAAATAATATACAACTTAATAATATTTTATAGAAAGTATATTTTTAGTTACCTTCACTTTTATCGGATAGGACGGGACTACTTTCGCGATCAAATTGCTTTTTCTTAAGCTTATCAGCTTTTTCTTCAAGAATTTTACGATTTTTAACCTTAAACTTAGTCATGGATTTTATTCCTGGACCTGCTCTAGCATCTACCACCTTAAATTTTACAGAAAAATTGTTAGTACAAAATTAAGTGTATTTATTGATTTTTCTACTTACATGCTGCCAATTTCGGTCAGATCCAGCTGGTAACTTCTTCCATCTCTTTACGAGCAAAACACAGGCGTTACAAATTTCTCCTTGTCGAGGAGTGGCCAATTTGAAACATTCTAAAAAGTCTTCTTCATACTTTTTACTATCGGTAAAGCGTGAGCTAGAAAAATGATAATTAGAAGATGTAGTTTTACAACAAACTTTGGACTTTGTTAAGAGACTCAGGCTAGGGGAAAGGTCAGAAAAGGTCATTATAACATTTTTAATCTAAGGCTATTATACCAATAATAATTGAGTCAATACTAAATAATCTCTTTTTAATTACCTGCTTGATTTGGCTTTGCAAATACAACAACCAGTTGTAGATCTATAAACTTTTGGTCTATGGAATGAAAACATTTTGGACGATTCTGAAAAAAAAAACAGTCATGACTTTAATATTTGTTTTGCACAAATGGAAACATCAGACAATAAAGTTACTTGAAATATTTATTGTTTTGTTATAGATATGTCAATAAAATTGTGAAGAAATAAAAAATTACCCTTTTATTTTTGGCCATCCTGTATATAAAAGGGTATAGTTCATTCTTTTCCAACACCTTCATATACCTGCTTTCAGACAGGAAGAAAAATAGCATGCATGTCTGAAATCAGTGTGTGGTAAACAATACGTCATGTTGCCTTGTCCTACTTAAAACAAGTCTTAAGTGTGTGCATTCAGAATACCTATCAAACTCGTTTCATCACAGAAAAATACAAATAGATCGAGAAAAATTTTAAATGGCGCGAAAAACTTAAAAGGACAATAACCCGTTTGCAGGATCGATGACACAACAAGACTCAAGGGCGCAGTCCCTTTTTTACAAATTTATCCCGCCATGCCATAATTTTTCATTTTCGAATCGCCATATTGTAATGAAAATATGCAAATAAAGAGTTAATACGTCCAAACAATTGTTTATTTATGAGATAAAATAGTAAAATTGTTAATTCATCTAAATAATATCGATCAAATAAACGACGATGTCGACGATATGAATTTGTCGACACAAAAATGGGACCTAGGCACTCATTGTCAACAGGTTGAGAAATTATTAAGTAAAATAAAGTACTTGAGTAAATCATCAATAGACTTAAATTATAAACAATAAGACTGTTGATTATTGAAAGTAGTTAGGCTTATTTTAATAATAGATATTGTAGTTATTAGTTATGGATTTCTGATTAGCAGTACACGCCGTCATTCGATTTATCTTCACTTCAGATAAGAAAACAAATGATTGAATACAACGATGCACCTATTTAATAACGTACAAATCTTTAAAAGTTAATTATTTTAAATCTACATGTCTTCATTACCACCACTTTCGAATTTGTTTGAAAAATGTGTTAAGTGTCACGTATTCAGCCATTTATAAGCTTTGGTTATGAGTTTGTTTAAAAAGTAATGATATTTGAATTTAAATGTGAACTATTATACGAACAATCAGACTTTCAAGTTATATTAATGATTGGCAAAATATTAAACGAAAGTAATAGAAAGCGTTTACCGGTCGTGTGGTACTCAAATAAAAATGGAGTTGCATGACGCCGAATAAATTTTGCTTGTTATATATTAAATATAAGGAGACTGTTAATGACAACCTTACCTTAAGAATTCTACAAGAAAGTAGCACTGTGATTCACTGAATTTTGCAAAAGGTTTTGTTATTTAACTCAGGAATATTTGCAAAATTCACTAAATTATAGACACACCAACACAACAGATGACGGCTAAAACTTTTGATATCGATTGCGCATGGTATAACGCAGTTGAATTGCGCATGTATCGAGGCAACAATAGACGCTTGACGATGATTGGACTGGTAAGAGCGTATTTATGTCATGGATACCAACAAAGATATTTGAATTCCTGGCAATAGAACCACAGATAACCTAACCAGAGTGGATAGAACAAGAACATTTTATATTGGGCGCGTTCATCATAACTCTTTCGACTTAAACTGGGGTGAACTTTCAAGCCTCCTTCTTCGAACTAATTATGCTACCATATCAATAACTAATTCATCCCACTACCTCCAGGCACAGAGTATTTCCCTCAGCACATGTGTGGCCACAGATTACACCGCGGTGTACTCTGTGGTGTGGCTTCTTCAATCAAAACATAACCTAAACCACTAAACATTATTTATATATGTTCATTGTCTAATATAATGATATGTCAAGAAATATCATTTTATATAAATTTTTTAACATATTAAAATTTAATATTAATTAATAGTAAAATGGATTCGGAAAAAGATACAGAGAAGGAACACGTTCTTTCTAAACGTCTAAGTAAAATATTACAAGCCAGAATTGAAAATGATGAAGTAAGATCATATTTAGGCAGAAAGTTAAAAATATTAAAAATACAATTTTTAGGAAACTATAAATGCATTAAAGCAGCTTTCGACATTTTACACTGAAAATAGTTTAAAAGCTCGTCGAAATTTACGAAGTCAAATAGAAAAAAGGAGTTTGGATATTAACAGACAGTTCTTGGCTTCTTTTCTTGATGTTAAAAATGCATTTGACTCGATCTATAATGATATCGCAGATATGAGCAAATCTATACAAGATATGGAATGTAGACTACAGAATACAAAAACGAGAACAAAAAATTTGTTACAACAAACCAGTCTACTCCAAAATGAACGGTATAAAAGTTATAAATTCCCATTAAATTGAATTTATCCAATAAACATTTGTAGGGAACAAAGTATTAACCAACAAAAAATTGTGGATGCTCTTCTAGAAGGCTTTCAGCTTTCTCCGGAGCATGTAAACATCTTGCAAAGTAGTAAAGAGCTATTACTTACTCCAGATATTTTTATGGTTCTGGACAGAGTACAAGAAATTCATGATAATTGTAAAATTCTCATGCAGTCTGGTTTACAAACTTTAGCTTTAGATATTATGGAACAAATGACTTTATACCAAGTAAGTGTACATTAATCATAACAAAAAATAGCTTATAAAATACCTAATTATTCATACAGGAATCAGGTTTGGAAAGGTTATACAGGTGGACTCAAAGTTATTGTAGAAATGTAGAAAATCCAGAATTAACAGATTTAATAACTCAAGCTATGGCAAGACTCCAGGATAGGCAGGTTTTATTCAGGTAGATTAAATAATATTTGTGTTTTTCAATTTAAATATCAGAAATAGGCCATATTTGTTAAACTTCATCAATCCATTTTTTTAGATATGTTCTTGATGAATATTGTGTATGTAGAAGAAGTAAAATTACAGACAGTTTTATAAATGCCTTAACACGTGGTGGCCCATCTGGCAATCCTGCACCTATAGAAATGAGAGCACACGACTCTCAAATTTATGTAACTGACATGCTCGTATGGTTAAATAAAGCAATTACTGTAGAAAAACAAAATTTGCACTTGCTATTAAAATTATGCACCAAAATAAGTAAGTTAATAAATATTTTTTTAATTAGGTACTTATCAATATCCTACATATTAAATTTCATATTTAAACTCGTGTCAAATTGACAATTTCTTCAGTATCACTTGCAATAAACACAAACAGTAACTTTTTAGAAAAACATCAATTTGAAACGGGTGTACAGATATTGTAGAGTTAACACTTAGATTTCTAATATATATGGTTAAATAAATGGTTTACAAACAGCTATAGAATGATCCACTCCACAGGATATACTTTCAACATATCCTCCAATTGCTACTTTAATAGGAAAGTACTGATCTTTCTCATGCCCTAATCCCAAACATCCATTTTTATTTCGACCCCACATATACAAATCACCAAAATTTGTAACAGCTGCTGAATAATACAATCCACAAGTAACTTCTTTAACAGCACAATCAGAGTGAAAGTCATTTTTTCCAAATAAAACTTCCGGTATGAGTAAGGGTTCTTTGGATTGCTGTGCATTTGGGCCACATCCTAAAAGTCCATAACCCCAAGAATACACCTGACCTGTATCTGTTGAAATGAGACAAAATGATCCAGCACTAGCAATACTTTTCACTTTACCGAGTTTATCTAACATTTTTATATGTGTAGGAATTGAGACTTGTTGATCATTGGTAGGAAGAGTGAGTTGGCTATATTCTGTATTACCCCAACCAAACACTTGTCCTTTATCATTTAATGCCATTACAAAGTCCGATCTACATGATAGTTTGCATATTTTTTCTGACTGAATATCACCTTGTACTTTCGTAAATTCACTACAGTTATCAAATTTACCCAAACCTGTTTGTCCATCAGCGCCCCACCCACATGAATATACACAGCCATCTTCTGTTAATGCCAAGCTGTGATCTTGTCCACATTCAATGTCTACAATCTTTTTTCCATCTAATTTCTCAATGTGGTTTATATAATTACTCATAAAATAATTTTCATCTGAAATTATTTTTCTCCCACATTGTCCATAAGCGTTATTACCTAAAGTAAACAGTCCTTCATCTGTTAAAACTGCTAAATGTGCTCTACCTGCTGATATTTTCACAATTTTTGACTGCTCTGGATATTTCAGTGGCAAGGCTATTGGTTTTGGATGGAAAATAATTTCCAGAGGATGACCAGCTCTCACCTCATGATAACCAATTTGAGAATCTGTATTTATACCTGTACCCCAAATTTTTTCATGACTTGTACTTCTTACAGCAAAAACTGTAAATCCAAAACCACAAGTGGCAGAAGTTACCTCTTGTTTTTCACCAAATCCGATCCTTTTAGGGTATCTTAGACAAAATTGTTGATCTAGTTTTTCATTTGATTTATAAGGTTTTCCTAATGCCCCTGTGTAAATATTCCCCCATGAAAATATTCTTCTATAATTTTCTTTACTCACACTGTGTTCAAAAACGGGTAATTTTTTTTCCTCTTCCCTATTGATGGGATATTTTCTTCGAGTTCCACTATAAAATATTTTATCGAATTTACAGACGGGAGATAAAAACTTTGTAAACTTTTTCATTTTATTTATTTCTTTTTAAATTTTGAGGATTTGAGGTTATATATATCCAGCATAAGGCAATTTTTAGCGAGTTTCTGGTTGATAACTACAGAGTACACTATCTTAGATGGTGTACTCTGTGTTGATAACCAAGCTGTTATCATAACCGATTATAAAAAATTTGAACGATTTCAGCAATAATATTTTATTTGTTAACATTTGTTTAATTCTTTAGATACAGAAGAAGTAATTACTGATTCATTAGCTTTAATATGCGAAAGTATTTGTCAGCCGTTGAAAATAAGAGTCGAAAAAATTCTTAATGTACCTTCTCAAGCATCAGTTTTATATTCCGTTGTCAACTTACTTCGTTATTACAAAAAGTGTATTTGTAAAGTAAGGTATATCATTTATTTATATAAATATAAATAATAACTCAAAGTATCTCTTTTAGATAGTGAATAAGGGTGCTGTTTTCGAAACGTTAACAGAACTTCAAGAGAATTCTGAAAAATGCTTTTTAGCATCTTTGCAAAAACAAGTAGATAGCAAACTGGTAAGAGTAGAAGCACCTCCAAGAGATTTATCTCCAACAGCAGCAATAACAAATTTACTGGCAATACTAAGAGATATTTTATCAACTGCAAATATGAGTGAAGGTAGAGAAATGGATATGATTAAGGTATTTATATTTCTCAATAAAAGTTTGTTCAATTGATAATAATGTGTTACTTTCGTTCAAAATGTTCCTTTCAGATTACTCAGACAGTAATGGATCCTCTTCTTAGTGCTGTAAATGAACAAGCTGCTCGCCTTCCACCAACAGACATGGCTGTGTATATGTTAAACTGTATGTACGATATGTATACTTGCCTCTCACTGTATGAATTTATGGATAAAAGATTGGAACGTCTTGAAGCACAGTCAGAAGCACAAATCGATACATTGTTCTCCAAACAAGTTGGATATCTTGTTGCCAACTTAACTCTAGGACCAATTTATACTATTTTACAAGAACAAAGTCATGAAGCTTTATCAGAAGTACCCGGAATGGAACCTAGTAATCTTAAAAATCTTTTGGTAAGAAAAAACATTTTATGATCACAAAAAAATAATTTTAAATGTGTAATATTGTGTTATAGAAAAAAATAGATGATCTAGGAGTCCATCCTGACAAAGCTTTGCTTCCTCAAGTTCACTTATTGACATCATCAAAGCATAAAAAGTTGGTACAAAAACGATCTTTCGATTTGCTTTTATCGACCTACAAACAACTCTATCAAGCTGTGATGAACCCCATTAATAAATACGAAAACCCAGAAACTATTTTCAATAAAAGTCCCGAAGATTTAGAAAAGATTTTACTAAAATAAGCATTTCAAACTTATTTTAAGAATTTATTTTGAAATGTTAATTATATTATAAATTTGTTTACTTAAGACCACAAAATAGTGTTTTATTTTATGCAACACCCAAGGTACTGTGTAGAAACTTAATAGAAGACATAAGTAATGTTTCCAGCTAAATAAAATTCATATTTGACGTCCTTTGATTTATGTTTTTCTCCTAATAAAACAATTCTCCAATAAAATGGAATATAAATATTTTTAATAACTTATCTTTTATTAAAGCAATAACAATCTAAGTAGTAATATAATCCTTATAATTTTATTTATAAATAAAGTAACAATCACATGAATAATAGGCGATAAAATGATTAATATTTACAGAATACCTTAGTCTGTAGCAGGGTTTACAAGAATTTAACTACTGGCACAACAAGACTTGTTATTCACTGGTACCTAAAACAAAAATATATGCACATTTACATCAAAACGTGAAATATATTTAGATAACAGGAAATGTTAATGATGTGAAAAGAACCAAGCAAACATTTTACAAAAGTAGATATTATTACAGAAGCTGAGGTGAATCCTCCACAAAGTTAGCTTAAAAATACATAGGTAAATACTCACTTGTTCATCATCAACAACTTGTACCACTCTTTGTGAATTTCTCCTTGTCAAATTAATCTCTTGAGCTGCTTTAAATTTTGCTTCTTCCAGCATTTTTTGGGTGAGAGCTAAAAACATTTCTTCCACTCCTTGGTTCAGTTTAGCAGATGTTTGGTAATGCATTGCTTTCACCTTTTCGGCATATCTGGAAAATACGGCCAAGTAAGAAATGTACATTATAAAGGAAACAAGAAAAGTAACTAGAGTTTTTAGATCTATCGCTCTTAACAAATTTCATTTCATATTTCTACTGGAACTTTACAACAATCAATATAAGCAATGTGTTTTCAGATAAAAATATTTTCAGTACTTACGTTTCAGCTGCTTCTAGATCAACATGTCGATCTTTTTCCAAATCACTCTTATTTCCAACAATAACTAAAGATACGTCAGTTCCTAACATTTTACGGAGCTCCTTAACCCAACTTTTCACTTTCTGAAAAGAATCTTCATCTGTTATATCATATACAAGAACAGCTCCATTTGATAATCTATAATAAATTGGTCCTAAAGCATGGAATTTTTCTTGGCCTGCAGTATCCCATATAGAAAGGTTTACACGATTACCATCTAAATTTAACTTTTTAGTTAAAAATGAAGCCTAAAATGTAGTTAAATCAATTATCTGTTGAACAGCTATTAGGTAGAATTTGAAATACCCATTTTTGTCTTGAATGTGTTACTAGTAGATATTTAAAGGGAGTATGCTAATATAAAGTATAATTTTAAAAGCTGTTTGGAAAGGATTTTGTTATGAAAACTGAAAAATTGAAGTGAAATGATAGATTGTAACCAATTCAACAAAGATATCTTACCTGTACTGTACTAATATGCTTGGGATTAAATTTATCATTTATATAGCGAATTACTAAGCTAGTTTTACCAACACAACCTTCTCCTAATAACACCACCTTGAAATTAAACGAATCACCACCATTTGATGTATTTGCCATTATTTCAAGAATAACATATATAGCACTATATATTATCGAAATTCATAAGAAATATTGTAGGTATTATATATTTCTTATCATCACAATTAAAATTAGGGAGTGTATTATATTTGTTTGACACTAAACAACAAAATAATCATAACATAAGCGCAAAGATTACCTACTATCATAGTACAGACAGAAATTAAAATTATAACTTGATACAAATAAAACCTATAATAAGCTATTTTCTCTTGTCTAAAATTCAATCATGTCATGTCAGTCAGAGACAACCTGTGACAACCATCATGTCATGAATGACATATTTATGACAAAAATTATTAGCTAGGCTGCGTTCGAGAAGCTGGTTGTTGGTATGAAAATTGTTTCAAGGAGTGGGGGTAAAAACTCACTTCGGTGTGCTAAACTTGCTCTAGGTTTTCGAACGGTGATGGAGTGTTTTGTTTCAAGGTTATGTTTGTTTGGTTGTTGACAACTTGACAAATCAAATTGAAAATCCATCCATTCAAATCTTTGCCTGAATAAGTGAATAAGTTTCAGGGGAACTAGAATATTCACTCATAAAGGAACATAGGAGCGAGCTGCTTATCAAGTTTGTCCAAAATTAACCAATTGCCATATCCTGCTCATTTTTTACCAGAATATGTCTACCTTTTTCCAATGTAACATCCCATACTTTTCCTTTTTTATAATTTATTTAATAATTTATAATTAATAATTGACATCTAAAAGTTAATATCGGCAGAATAAATTCAAATGCTTAAGCTGTCATATGTGACTTTTTTGTCAGCTTAAATTTCACCCCAGTCAGGACTAGAGTTTTTGGTGCGCGCACCAGTATGTGACAACCATCTTTTCGAATGCTACAGCACCGTACCATTTTTGTATACACTCCGACTTTTCGAACGGCCACTGTGTGAATTTTATACGACACACCAAGTTTTCGAACGCACCCCTACGTTCGACGGATTTTGGTCAACCATAGATATAAACTAGTGATCGCTTGCACCATTGTGCATTTTAGAGAAAATGCTTGCACACAGGTAACCTACGACCCATGGCCACCTAGAATGTATTCTAGGTGGCCATGCTACGACCTACGCAACAAACTCGAAATGAGCAGCGAGCGTCATTTAGCGATAAATCTTCAAACTAGTCAGCTGAATTCCTTCAATGTAACGAAAATCTTAATAAATACATCAGCACCCCCTATCGGAATTCTCTTGAACTAATGATATTTTTAGTAAACTTTATGCCACCTAGCGAATTATGGTACAGGTAAACTTGGAAAAACACACTCAACAAGTTCGTCAACATTTCCATAGATGTCATGCCAAAGTTACTGTATATCGAGTTGCCTATCTTATTTTACAATTTAAATAATGGTTTGCCCAGTGTCAAAAAAAAGAACTCATTTGCCTACAAAATTAAACAAAAGATCATAAACAGGTTTATATTTCAGGAGTTAGAGTCACAATATTTCTTCGGACTAGATTTAATTGATTTTCTTTCAAATAATACAATACATATTTCAAAAAAATGCGAGAACAACAAATAATAGTTCCTAAAATTCAAAATACAATTTTTAAAACAAACATTAGTACAATATATATATTAGTCAAAAATAAATATGTTACATTTAAATAGTATAAACTAAGTACAGTTTCATTTTACAAAAATATATTTTGAACAATTCATTCACATATGTGTAACATATTTTTCGCAATAAAACAGAAAGAAGTTGGTTCGGGAAATAAAAATGTCAAACCAAAAATGATAAAGTGACAATTAACAAAGATACTAAAGTGTCATAAGCGCGTTTATTTTGGAGCTTCGATTAACGATAAAGCTGTGAAAATAAGAAATCATAATAAATGCAACAACTTAAAAATGCAGTAAAAACATAAATAAATTATAATCTTGCTTAAAAGGGTTTTTGTAAAGTTATAGGTATTAAATTTTGTTAAAATTGACACTTTGTGAATTCCGTTTGAGGAGCATTCCTTAAAAATGTGGTGCTTATAATATTCAATCTAACTAGGTATAAAATACAAAGTCTAACATTAATATAAAAAAGGATATATGTATGGGGAGGATGGGGGGATTTGTGAGTAGGAAATAGTCAAATAGGTAAATTGTTAAACCGAAGAAACAAAAAAATGGCAATGACAGTACTACTTTAAGCAAATATTATATCACACATTAGAGAAAGGAAAATACATAACAAGAACGGATTTTTTTATACTAATTTATACAGGTTCGTCCAAAATTGAGTCTCGGTAATTTTTGTTTCAAAAAATCGGATATTTGAAAAAACAGTTCAGTCCTTCTTCTAAGAGCACTATCAACTGATTAATAAATACTATTATTACGATTTCTGATGACGTGACGTGTCTTTTTTTTTAAATTAATATATTGATATGTTTGAAATCTTCATGATAGTATTTTTTAAACAATAACATTTGATACCAATCCGATTCTAAAGCTTGGCTTCTGGCACTCTCATCATAAGAAACCACTTGTTTTTTCAATACACTCAGGTGCAAAAAATGACATCCACAGGCCGTTCCAACCTAATCCAACTTTTTCCCAGTTTAAATACATAGCATAAATCTATCATTATTAATTTGTTGTGACGTTTTTTTTGCACCTGGGGGTATTTACGCTTTTCAAATTACTATAAGAATTTGAATCTCAACTCAAAACATAAGATACTTTTTACAAACAACCAATAACGAATACGAAAAGTTGTTTCTTATGACAAATAAACCACCGCTTTAGGTAAAGGAAGACGCAATTTATTTGACATCCTGTAAAATTCTTAACTAACTACTCCATAATTTATATTACATATTCAATATTGTCAATAAATACAAACGATAATACTCGAAGTCGTGTAAAAAAACTCTGCCAACGGTCCGCGCAATTTTCAATATTTGAAAATTAGGTTTGGAACAGAATACTTCACTACTTAACAGTCTAACTTTTTTTCTGCGATTATACACTCCAGTAAATAGTTTTCATCTCTACTGACTTCCATTCAGGAATGATCTACTAAGCATCCAATTGTGTAAGTAATTCACTTTGGAAGTCTCAATGTTACGAAGACTTCGAATAGGTCAAAAATATTGACACACAGTAACTTAACGACCTGAAGCAAAATATTCTCCTGTCAGTGTCCATTAATTATGTAGCTGAATGTTACCAATTTATCCCAAGAAGACGACAGTTCAATCTCAAATCCCAGCTACATGACATACTGCAGGACTAATATTTACAAAAAGAAAAAGGAGAAGTGAATTTTTTATAAAGAAAAGGTTTACGAAACATTGAAGAATGCTATACTTCTGGTTATACTGAAACTTTGATGCAAGAACTCCGATTGACAACAATTTTACGACAGCAGCTTCACTTGATCTCAGTTCCATTGAAAATGTTTCGACAGTTCCAAGAACCAATTAAATTTCCTCATTTTTTTATCACATGAACAGTTTCACCCAATCATGTCAACATTACACTGAAAATTTTTTGACAATTCCAAAAACCAATCAAATTTCCTCATTTTATATCATATGAACAATCTCAGCCAATCATGTCAACATTACACTGAAAACAGACCATGGGCAATTTTCACGTTGGTTGCTATGGATACATATTGATTTATTCCGATTTTGAAGTTTCGAATATTTAATATTTCGAAATGTCACGATTTGGTTGTAATACCAAAACAAAAAATTTTCTATCCAAATAACCCTCGGACATTGATAAATGCTCAAAAATTTTATGACAACTTTCTCAAGCTTGTTGCTTATAGGCAA
>CAJUYH010001818.1:0-45256 GCA_910591685.1 Galerucella tenella
TATCTATACATATATATATATATATATATATATACACATCTACATATTCTTCATTAGAGACAAAATAATGATAATAATAAAATCCATGGCGAAATGATTGCTCATTTAAATATAGTTTGTTGAATTCTTAAGATCGTTTGAAAAATCATATATATATATATATATATATTTTTTTTTTATTCTTTCTCATTTCTATATTCTCGATATTTCATTTGGATTCACGAGGACCTGAGGGGCTTAAAAAATGTGACAGGATAAAAAGAGAGAGATATTTCGTATACGATACAGCAGTGAAGAGAAAATAAAGAAAAAATAACAGATGTCCACTCAGGGGGGTATAAATGAATCTCACGCTTATATTGGACCCCATTTTGTTGGAGGGTGATTTTTTAGTTTTAAATCTCACCGTTAGAGGCGCGCATATATATATATATATATGGGCTTTCACTAAATGTATGGGAAAGGGCCTTAAAGACACGCAGTAGTTTACATTCAGTTCTAACCATTCCATTCAACAGTTCAGACGTATTTCTTATTTACTTTCACTCTATTCTGTTTAAATAATTATCCATTTTTCAACAATTATAATAGGAAGGAACAAAATAACAAACAACACAATGTTATCATGTCAATTCAATAGCAAAACTAAAAAAATGTTTATCAATTTATTCACGTGATAATTAAAAATGTTTGAACGTGACGTTGTAGAATACAGTATTGTGGATGTGATACCGTGTGCAAATAATCCCAAGGTCACATTGAAACAATTGCTTCAGGTAAGCCATCACTTAAACGTTGGAACGAAACGAAGAAAAAGAAACAGAAAAAAAGGGGGGGGGGGGGAAGAGAAGAGAAAAGTGCGAAAAATATTTAAGTAAATTATCATTGAATAAAGTCCAAACCGATGTCCATAAATATTTTTATACAGTTATACACAAAATGTTTGTTACATTCATATGAAAAATTAAGTACAAAGTATTAATCCTCGGTGCAATATTGCTGTATGCGTGTGTGTGTGTGTGTAACCAATGACAATTTATTTACTGTACTGTACGTGGTGAAGAAGAAAATGTCAGGAAATTCACTGTACACAAAGTGATTTATAGAGTTACAGCGAGTGTATATCAACGCGCACCGTCTCCGGGGATCTCTTGGCACGGGGTCAACAGACAGTCTGCGAATGTCCGGGCAATATTATGAATTCTGGGAAATTGCGGTCGAGTAAGAGAGAGAGAGAGGGAGGGGAAATGGTAGAGAGGAAAAAAAAAAAAAGGGATTAGAGAAAGATGAGAAGTATTATATACTGTGTATACTGTAAACTCTCTCTCTCTCTCTCTCACTTTACTCAACATGGCACTAGATCGTGTTTAAAGTTATTTTTGTTAACTAGGCTGGTGCACTGACCGACTATGTGTACCGACAAATATCCCCCCCCCCCCCCCCTCTCTCTAAACACCGCCACTTCCAAAATTCTTCTTGGAATCACTCACTTTTCCAAAATATCATTGCACGTTTTAATATTATACTACTTGGAATGAACAGTTTTACACCACTGCAATATTGCAATATATTATTTGTCAAATCTATTTAGGAATAGGGATATAGTAATTTTTTTTTTTTTTACCCATTGACACAGGGGTGTAGTGATTTAAAAATGTGAATTATCAATAGCCATATTTGATAATAAAAAAATAAACAATTTTAATTTAAAATTTTGCCAATACTTTTTCTAGCACGTAATTTTTCCAAGAATATAAAACACTTTGGTTGTATTATTGCTCGCCATTTCTATTCGATTGGTTTTTTCCATTATTGCAGTTTTACTGGGAGATATTTTTTTTTTTTTTTTTGTGGATTTTATCGCTTGTAGGCATAACCATTGGGGTAATTATCATTAACTGCACGGCCATTGTCTAAAATTGTTGGACAAAAAGCAGTTGGTGCCGTCACTTTAGAGCATTCCAAACACATTGATTCACTCTAATGACAGGTAATGGGGGCCCCACACTATACCGCACTGTTGTTATAATTCTGTGCAACATGTATATTATAGCAAATAACTTATCAATACTATATTCAAACAATGAATACTTATCGCCAATGCCACTTTGTACAGGCCTTTGATAATATAAAAGTCCATCAACTTTAAAAAGAAAAGCGACCATTAAAGAATGCGGTATCCAAAAGCGATAAACTATCAATGCTATCACGAGAAAAAAAAAAAAGTTGAATGGTGTCTAACGTATTTTTTTAAGTACACCCATCATCATGTGCTAAAAATGAATTCTGAGAAAAGTAAAAAAATTATGAGGCAATGACACAGGAATGTTCTCGTTTCTTTTTTCTTTTTTTTTTTTTTCACTCTATCTTTTGCTCTTTCTCCTCTCGTGACTGGATGGGTGATTGTTAAAGATATAATTTCTCAAGTGAGTTATTTATATGACATACTTTTTACTATTATTTATTTATTTTTTCTTTTTTATTTCTTCAATTTTTTATTGCCATGTATATTTATTACACTAACCCACTGACCAAGAAGATGTCACGAGAGTGAGTGGTGTATTGCTGTATGCCTTTATCGTAATGCGATTGCGATAGTTTATTATATACCGGAGACAAATTTCCGTTCCTGCGTGACCAACAATTGCCATCAGTCACGAAAGAAGAATGAGAAAAGCGAGTGGCACAATGACGATACAGAGATAGATGGAAAAACAATAAGAAATATCGCACAGAGATAGGCAACACAAGAGCCATGATAAGTTGTAAAAAGGTACTTATATATCATGTGATATGGGATACAACTGCTCACTCATCCTCATGTACTACCACCCAACGAGAAATGAGAACGATGAGAGAGTGATTTTCTATACTTATCGTTGTTGGCAATGAAAGTGCAAAGATTATTTATCATGTATACCAAGAAGTATATTGATGTGTATATGTAATAGTACTACTACTACTACTACTACTACTACTACTACTACTACTACTACTACTAATACTTCCAATTCATATATATATATTTATAATGACATTTTCATCTTGATAAATATCGTTAAAATGCATTCGAAAAATTGTTATAAAGATTTGTTTCTATTATTATTATTATTATTATTATTATATATATATATATATATTTTTTTTATTAATTTACCAACGGTTTTATTATACATCAACAATTGTATTTATATTTTGAAAAATGTCGTGAAAGATATATTGAAGATGAAGGTAGAGAGGAGTGGTGAGGTTTGAAGAAGTGGCCCCGAGAATGAAATATGTTAATGCCATGGGGTTTGGTGTACAATTTAATTTGCCCTCTGTCGACGAATTATGCAGGACACGCGGGATTCGCCTCTCAGCAAAACTGGTCCTTGAAGGTAGTCCCATGCCAATGTCGATTAGATGTATAGTGCGATGTGAGAGAATGGCCGAGGAAATTTTAAAGGGTCTTGACGCCAATTTCAACGACTAGTCTTATGCTAATTCTTAATTATCGTTATTTTATTTATTTTATTATTATTATTATTATTATTAATATTTTTTCTTTTTTGTTTATTTCATTTCATTCCCTTCCCTTTGGTGTACTTATTTATTATTTATTTATTTATCTTCTTTTATTCTCAATCCAATTATATATATCATTCACTTTATCGTGCGCGAACTCGACGAGATTAGACACGTTATTTCCTGCAAATGAAATAGTTGGAAAAATAAATAACAACCTATATATATATATATATATATATATATATATAAGTTATTTATTCTTCGAGTAATTCCTTGCATTGTCGCAACTCCAGTGAATTTATCACCCTTCACAAGACAATAAAATTCTTCACCCTCTCGCTCTATACCATTGCGTCGCGACATGTCCACCAGAGTCATGACTTTGACGCTCTCTCACGCAAGACTTTTTACCACGAAATCAACTCTCTTTCTCATATTCCCCCCTCCCCTCCCTTTTTATTCAAGTGAAAACAGCCATTTTTAATGGACATTGAAGCAGGTGGAGCGTTAATAAAATTAACGAGAGGTCAATTACATTTATACATTTATACCGAGAAAACTCCAGTTGACAAGTCCATTGTATCCAGCTAATTGCTGTCAAGCAATTTACAATCTATCTCATCCAACATTCACTGTACATACACAGTAGTATATATATATATATATATATATATATATATATATATATATGCAATCATATAGGAGTAATGTTGCGAATTATAAATGTCGGAAAAATTTCCAGTTTTTTTTTTTTTCATTCCATTTTCTTTTATCAACTGCAAATTGAAATTGACGATGAGTTATGAAAAAAAAAATAATAATAATATGAGATTTCCGGTGAGAAGAAATGAACGCGTCAAAGTACAATATATCAAATGTATATCTACCTGTATTCCACTTTGGTCCATCTGCAAGGATCATTTCATATATATATGTGTATATCGATAATGGCATGGAGTTATCCACCAGTGGTAATGATCACTCGGTTATCATGGTAGTGGTTAACTACCTTGACTAACTACAAGGACATCCACTTGGTCTCATCGTCATTTGCTTCTCGATCCTGTTGTATATTCAACATTTATCTGTAGGTATTACTTGTACTTTTATTAAATGTGTATAAATATTCCATTATAATTTCGTTGAACAATAGAAAAATTTTTATTCTCAATTGTATTGTTCTCACTTTATTTGCCTAGTTATTATTGTGATAAACAATTAACAATTGCCGGCATTTGCATATTTATATTGTGATTGGCATTTCGACACTTTTCCAATTTCAAAACGACAATTATTATTTAATATTAATTTAGAGATAGAGTTATCAAAATAATGTCGAATACATTTTATCTTCTTTGCTTTCAATTAATTTTTTTAATTTTATACAAGTTCAGTGCTTTAAAACAAAAAAAGCTCCTGTTCATCACTTGCATTTTTGTATTATTATTTGCAGTCCCTCTGTTGTATCTCTCCTTATTATTCTCTCAATTTTAAATATATATATATATATTTTTTTTTTTTCTTTCGTCTTCTTCATTCACTTTGTCTTTGGCTTTTTCTTTGCTGCACATTTACCACCATCCAAAATCGCACCTAATTTACAATCCCATTACTCCTGTCACTGATGGCAACGCTCTGGCAAATAGTATAGCCACGCAATCAACAAATTCCAATGTAAAAGAGAAAAAAAGATAGGCAATGCAACTGATTTATCATCCCATAGTTTCTCTACCTTCTCATTCTTACTTATCTTGTCTTCGACGACTCTGCCATGCACTCAACTATATTCCTCGATTATTCATTGCAATATTCACATCAGTGTGACATACAACCATATATGACTATGAGTATATCTTTTTATTTTTTTTCTTTTATTTATTTATTTTTTTCTACAGCGAAAAGGTAAAAATGTTTCGGCTAAAAAATTGACTGTGCGTGTCAGAACAAGTCTGAAGATTAATCGATAATTTTTTAAATTCCATCTATGTGTCAATTGTAAGTGAACAATTTTACTATCATCATTAATTTTGTCGCGAAATGTCCAATCTCTTTTTCTCCTCTATCTCATTCTCGAATTTGATTTTTTTTTTTTTACTTCTTTTTTTTTTTCTTCATGTTGACTGGTGGGAGTATGGTAATTGATTGAACACGTTGCATCCATCTCCACAGAAAAATAATTCAACATTTCCCATATACACACTCGCACAAATGTATAAAAGACAGGTTAGAGAAATAATTAATTGTGAGAGATGAATTCAGGAATGTTTCTTCTTTATTTTTTATTTTATTTTATTATCCAATTATGTGGGCGGAATCTTCCTCTTGTATATTAAAGACAAAACTTACCAATATAATCTATTATTGATTACGTGATTCTCAAAATATCCCATAACCATTTACAATTTTTTTTTTTTTTTTGTTTGTTGACGACTGTAACGAAACAAAATAAAAAATGAAATAATATTATACACTGCAAAATCCCAAAGCAGTATATGTGTCTTCACGGAAGACATATATGACAGTGTTCTCGTCATTCCTCTCTCTCTCTCTCTGTTTATCAACCTCTCAGAGCAACAAAAATTCTTTTCGATCCATCAAGATATCGAAAATGATTCACCAAACGCAATAAACACGAAGGAAAGAGATGGAGATTGCCAACAGAGTAAATTCCTCCAACGTTCTTCTATCCTGATGCTTTATTGCAAACATTGTCTGTTAGTTTAGTTGAATATATGCTTATATTGAATTGCCTCATTGTAGAGTAGAGAGGATGTGGGGAGTCGTGCGAGAGCTCCACTTGGTGGCACTCCCCATTCACCAAATTCCATTCCTTTCATCGGCACCGATTCACCAGAGTAGTCCGACAACACGACTTTAAGATTCTTGTAAAATAGCCATATCGATTCTCGTTATAATTCTGCGAGAATTAATTTTTTTTTTTGTCTTTCTTTCTCTTCTTTACCGCTATCTCACTGTTTGGTTTTTTTTTTTTTTTTTTTCGTCCGTTTAATCTACCGCTGAATTAATCCAATATTATTATAAGTGGGGGAAATAAGGTCATTGTATTTATTATCAGGTGTATTGATTGTTAATAAATGTTGGTATATTTGCCGCTGCTTTTTCCCCCCATACGCAACAGGCAACAACTCGTTTATTTTCACAATATATTACATCAAATACGTAGGTATTGCTGTTAAAAAAAAAAAAATTATCATACAATATTAAAATATAAAATCATCGGTATCGTGACGAATTAAATATACTGGAAATAAATTTTTTTTTTGGGTGTGTCAGCGCATTAAAATTGAAAATGATAATTCTATGAAATGCATACACATTCTATCCTATTATATACCACACCTGGATTAAATTGATTATAATATAAACCGGAATATGTAAAATCAACATATATATATATGTATATATATTGAATGATAAAGAGTATAAGATGTAAAGTGAAGTGTTGGCGCATCAATCGGCCATCTGCAATATGCAACTGCCATGTACACTACCTGAGGAGATGACGTACTCTCTGCTTCTGCACTATACTATACTCCACACACCCTCCCACATAATAAATACACATATATATATAAACATTAATTTCATTTATTCCATGGCGACTCTTGTGAAGATTTGAATTGCGATGCCAAGTACGACAGTGCCATGTCACAATATCGCTCGACACCAATAACTCAAAGTAAAATTATACTGTATATATAAATGCACACACCTTAATCTCTCTCTCTCTCTCTCTCTCTCTTTCCTCGTCATCCGGTTTCTATTATCTTTTGATTAAAGATATATTAAATAGAAATAGAAGACTGTATAAAAATTCATGGTGAATAAATATTAAATATAAAAAAAAGTAGGGGGAAAGTTGTATGACATGGATGCCTATGAAGAAATAATATATATAAAGAAAATAAAAGTAGAGAAAAAAATATATAAATTGAGAGAGGAAGTTGGCGATAGAGAGTGAATGAGTGAGTATAAGTGAGAGAGAGAGAGAGAGAGAAATATATTTATAAACGCTCGATTGGAGATTGCAGAGATGCAGGTGAAGGTCGTGGAGGCGCGTCAGGGAATGTGAATTGTTTCGAGAGAGAGTGCGTACACAGACATCGCCAACATAAAAATAAATACATACATAATAATGTATATATGTGTGTATTTAATGTTAATGTATATGTGTAACTCTGTGATTTGGAATAAATTACAAAAGAGAAAAAATTGGCGTAGGAGCTCCAATTCCTTTCTCTGTAATTGAGTCTTCAAAAAAACATAATAAAATTAAAAAAAAAACCCATGTTATTGTTTTTTTTTTTTTTTTTTTTTTCACTGTTTATTCATACGTGAATGAACAATGTCATTAGATATAAATATATAATATGTTTATATGCAAGTGTACAGATATGAAAGTGAGTAACTCTGGTTATTGCGGCATCTTGACATCGGCGCGTTATATATAATATTTATCTTGCATCAAGATCTACCTCTATCCATCCTGATCAGGTGTTTCACGTACTCGTGTACCTGTCCGCGTGTATTACACCATATACACATGACGAATACGTGCAAACTTGTATAACTTTGTGTGCGAGCTCGTGCACGTTCTTGGATTGTGCCCCCCCCCCCTCTCCTCGTGTTTTGTAACGCGAGGGACAGGTGCGTATATACACATACGGGATTGCGTCACTCAAATGGCAATTTGTCCCGTCGCATATACAACAGGAATGAACGTGTACGAAAGAGAGAGAGAGAGAGAAAGTCATGACGACCACGGACTATCAAGAATGTGGCTTCTCGATTTAATAAAATGTAAAAAAAAAAACGAATCTCTTGCTAAAGTTTGATCTTTTTTATTTTGTATAAAATATTTTTATTACAATATAAATAATCCGATGATAAAATTCACTTTGTAAAGGTGAATGTGTTGTAAATAATTTTATTAATGATAAAAGAAAATTCGGAAATTTTAATAATTGGTCAATTATTTATTGACAATATTGTCAGATGTTAATTTTGGTGGCTATTACAGAAGATCATTGAATTATTAAATTTCGTGAAAGTAACTTTAAAATTTTGTAATGTGGACATTATTACAATTTAAATAAACACAAATTAACACATCATTGCATGATATTTGATATATTCATGGGAAATTGATAGAGTTTCATGTCACAACATATGAAAAATTATCAAATGAATTTATATACATTTTATAAATTATTATCTCAACACGAATTTTTACTTATCCATGATAAAAAAATATTAATGATTAAGTCGAGTAAATGTCCGGAACATATATATATATATATATATATATATATGTAAAATAAGTACTATGTGAGAATTCACAACTACATTTAGAAGGCTAATGCGCTTTCACAGAATGTTATTATCCCATACACACCCATAGTCATAATTTATTTTAACATTGGATATATAAATACTTTTAAAACAACATTACAAATGCGTTCTGCTCGAAAAACACTGTAATCATGTCATGGTATATAGATGACGTGGACAACAATTGATGCACTGGCTCCAGTGCTATTTATATATAATATTTTTCATCATATTTCATTGGCATCAAGCTGTTATATTCCTTCAAGACACAATCCCATGGACACACTGTGCACCATGAATGATCGATCCTTTGAAAAATATTTTAAAAAACACTTTTATTACATAGCTCATTACAGCGTTAATAATTCAACTATATATTTCCAACATTGATTAGTCAACCGTTCGTTGCCCCTCAAATTTAATTCCAGCACTCTCATATATATATTTCTCTTTCACCCTTTGAAATGGATTTTATGTAGACATAAGAATGCAATGGGAGATTAAATCCAAGGTAGATCTCCTTTTACTTTCAACCGACCGTGATCATTCCAACCTTTTCACAGCTCTTCTTCTTCTTCTTCTTCTTCTTCTTCTTCTTCTTCTCTTTTTAACCCCATAAATTCGAATTTTCTAAATGTATGATTAGGATAAAATTCTTTGTAGATATATACAGGTAATGGGGGATGATATAGTGAGAATTGAAGCTGAAATTTCGATTGAATGATTGGATGATTTCATGGTGGGCAATAGAAAAATTCCATACTGTGCGATTACAATTTTTTTTTTGTAGTGTACACAATGAGTGTACTTTTATTTTGTGACTAGAAGTCTACTCTACAATTTTCTATCTATAAATATATATATATATATATACCATTCAATCGAGAGTGGTGAAAGCGTTCCAAAATATCAATTCTAAAATTGTTATTTACCCATTTATGAAATTGTTTTGCGCAATTTCAAAGTGACCAAAAGTGACATGCGTTTATTTACTATCTATTATATATATGTATATATATATATTTATGAATGTGTAGTTACATCTTTACGGTTAAATTCAAAGCGACAAACTCACAATGAATTCACTGCGTGTATTCATGCATACATACGGTGAAAGTGTGCGAACGCCCGGGAGCGACGAACAAGTCTCAACGCGCATGGAAGCGCCCGGTTCATAACGTTGTTGCACATACTCACATACATATATATATATGGATATATTACACATATTTGGCCGGGCGACAATATAATGACGATGGGAAAAGGGAAAACGTAAGGAAGAGAAAAGAAACCCTACGGCTATATATATATATATATATATATATATATATGTCTGGTGTTTGTGAATATACATCATACATCTTTCACCTCATGAATTTAACGAGAAATTACAAATAATAACCAACCGCTACATCGGACGGTTGCCACGTAAAAGAGAAAACACAACCATCTATATGTACAAATTACAGTATAGAAGATGATATCTACTAATAATATATCAATTAATAATTATTATGATGTTTACTCTTTCAATTATTTATCATTTCATTTTATATATATTTTATTTTGTTTATTCTTTTCATTCATGTTAAATACACATTGCGACTAATTTTAATGCTTCAATTTGTATAAACGTTATGACACATATATTCTTGGTAATTTGTCTTTTTTTTTTTATACCTGATGATTATTGTCTCATAGCAAAATGTTTATACCATTACTAATATTTATTGAGATGAATCACGCGCCAATAACTCGTAGGTGATAAATTTATTCGTTTTATTCATGTGATATATACTGCAATTACCACTTCCGTGTCATTTTTATTCCAATTGATCATCATCAATATCTGTTAGATATCCAATTGTTCTTCCGCCAACGCGCAATGTGCATTTAAACAATTATAAAACGAAAAAAAAAAATAATAACACAATATTATTAAAGTGTATTGCAATAATGATTGAATTTATTTTGCAATAGCAACATTGTTATATACATAAATAAATATTCAATGTGTACA
Organism: Galerucella tenella; assembly: GCA_910591685.1. Lineage (NCBI taxonomy): Eukaryota > Metazoa > Arthropoda > Insecta > Coleoptera > Chrysomelidae > Galerucella > Galerucella tenella. Next base: position 10,883 of record CAJUYH010001818.1, read on the forward strand.
GAGTGAAAAATAATTTTTCGTTTTCTTTTAATATATCTTGAAATACAATATGAAAATTGAATTAAAATAAAAATACAAATGTGTCTACTCAACCGACATGATTGATTGCCAATCATTGAATGTATTCATCTTTGCTGATACTTGGTTATATACACGTAAATATATTCACGCGAGTAAATCGACAACGGGTATCTTGCATTCATGCAAATATTTGCATAACTATCAATCAACATATAAATAATAATAATAATAATAATATAGAATTAATCATTGTTGAAAATGATTGACATGCCATTCACACGACTGTATATTTATTTAGTGTGAAAAAAAAAATAAATATATAAAAAATAAAATGTTTGTCAAATACGTTAATATATTTTGCAATGATGACGTGTTTATTCCTGTTTCAAATAATGTAGGTGGGATATGGAATAAAGCCAATATCCAATATATGATGGTGTTGTTTATTAAAATAAAAATTGGGAAAAGAAAAAAAATAATAATAAAGCAACATTATTGGAATATGACATTTAATAAATAAATTATATTGTGCTGTATTGTTTCAGGTGCAGAGGCTGGCTGAATACGAGAGATACTTGGGACAGGAGGCCCGAAATCTCGTTGAAAATAGTAGCGCAAATGTGGGCAGTGGCGCAGTATTGCAACGTGGCCAATTGGAAGGTGATCTTCATCGTATCCAAGAGCTATTTCCGGGCGACCACCTGCGTCTACATGAGCGCGATGTACTCACAACGGTATGGTCATCATATAATTTCTTTTATACCACCTTACATCTACCAACATTAAACTCCAACGCAACGTAGCCAAGAGACAATTACACCTAATTGCCTGCACGAACAAGTTCGCTCCTGCAACGCATTTGTTGCAGGCATCAGACGTTGAAGTCTCTATCGTTTCTTAGAACGCAGTGTTAGATAAAAAAAAATATATATTTTTTTTTTCTCTTATTCTCCTGCCATGGCTCGTATCTATATATATATACATATATATTCATAAGAGTGTGTGCAATGTGTAAATGTGTTTTGTATATGTGTAAGTGAGTTGATTGGCTCTTGGACTTCCTTCTCCTTGATATTCGACGTTGAAGTATTCCACTTGAGCAACAGGTAACTTCTCATGCATGATCTCTCTTACATGGAATAAGGGTCTTGGATAATTTTCTGTTGCTACCTCGGGCGATCAGTTTACGCTTTTGAATTTTCATAACCATGACCTATCGTCCCTGTACCGTTCTTGGTAGAGGAAAGGTGAGATGACCTTTGATGAGGTGGATCCTGAGGGGAGGACGATGATCGCTCGTAAGAGACTCCCATTGCTCCTTCCGTGAAACCCATTTTTTTTTTTCTTTTTTGTTTTTTTTTATTGCTTCAAAATTATGTAAAAGCCATCAACTATTATGCAATGATTGCGTGCAAATGAAATAGATTAAATGAAATTATAAACTCATGTGTGATATTATTAATGATATATTGTTCTGTGTTCACGTGCGTGGGCATAAAAATAAAAGAGACGGGGGGGGGGGGGGGGGGGGGAATAAAATGCACAGATGTAATTTGCATGATGGGCGGTTTTATTGTCGAGATGACATGTCTACTCTATTTATATACAATTAGTTTTTGTGCGTATATAGGAATAATTATGATGATTTTACAGTAAAATAAATAGAATTGATGGGTTTATGTGTTGCGATATATATTCAATTATTTGTCTTGTTTCAAGCTACAATGCACTAATTTAATTTATTCATCGGCTGAAAAATCACTCGCGAAATCATCAGAGCTCTGTGTTGGCAGCTGATTTGGGTAGTTGATTTTTTTTTTAATAATATTTGAGATAGATAAAATTGTAAAATAATACATTTTACGATTATGAGTTGGAAATGAATTGCATTTAATTGATTGTTGTTTTATTGTCTCGATATTTATTTCAGAAGATGAAGAGTTTGATACGTAAGAGGAGTGGGCCAAATCCAGGTCGAATAACACGGGCATTGTCACAAAAAAATCTTCAAAATATCGGTGCACCAATGCCACCATCAAAATCACCACCAAGGACATTTTTATTGGAGACACCAGTTCAATTTACCACTGGTATGCAATCACAGGATCGACATCTTTTTTTATTTACCGATCTTTTGCTGATTGCCAAGGCACGAAATGGCGGAAATTTCAAGCTCAAACAAACGGTAAAAATGAGTGAACTTTGGTTAACGGCAGGACACATTGAGGACGTTGCTGAAACAAATAAATCGCAGGAAACGAGCTTTGTACTTGGCTGGCCCACAACAAATGTCGTTGCGACCTTCATGTAAGTGCAAATTATTCATTTAAATTCTTGTATAATGCCATAATGATGATGATGATGATGATAATGATATTACACATTGGCAGCAGGTTGTGTTGATTCATTTTAAATTCTCAATAAATTCTCCATCCGCACATTTTATTAAAATACAATTATACAATTATACAACTAATAAATAAACAATGCACATTGTATATAAATTGTGTGATCGCTATTTCAAGAATTTTATTCATTTATTCTTTATATTCTGATGTGTAGGACTGCTGCAGCGCGAGATTTGTGGTGGGGTCGACTCACGGAGTTGGTGAGGGAGGAGAGTTTGAAGGAGCCGCCAGACACGAACATTCAAGTCGTGTATCACGACAATGACACAAACACAGAATACGTAAGTATCTAATGTGACACGTGGTGGTGACGCCTATTTGCGGTTTTGATATTGCCGCGGTAAACGCACAACAGTAACTTAAAATTCCCCTTTGGCCACTTTACACAGGACTGAAGGAAATAAAAAATAAATAAATAAACAAATAAATAATAATAACGTGAAATATTCTATTATGCGGTAAATTCTGTTACACCATGTTCCCTAATTATTATTATTATTATTATTATATAAATATATATCTATATATATTTTTGAATTTATATTTTAGTTTCTTTTCTTTTTGTGTTTGCGAAATAGTGCAAGACGATAATGGTGAGTTCGGAGATGACAGCGTCCGCGTGTGTCAATCTTGCCACTAGACTGTTGGATCTCCAGGGGCCATTTCAATTGTGGGCGAGAACGTCGCTGGACGAAGCGCCATATCCATTGATTGGCCATGAGAGGCCATTCGCGATAAAACTCTCAAATCTACGGCACACATTGTCAACTGAGGAGGGTTTTGATCTTGAGCATTGTAATAAAAGTGGCCACGATACGTGTCACTTTATATTACGTCCAGTGTTAAAATCACCAATAAAAAAAAATAAATCGAAAATAACTGGATTATTGAGACGATCATTGTCATTGAATCCAAGTATTTTTGGCGTTAATTTATCGCGATTGGATGATAATGGTTTGCCCAAACCCGTGTTAATTATATTACAACAGTTGTTTGCCAAGGGCCCATTTACACAGGGGATATTTCGTAAATCGGCTAATGTAAGAATTGTACGTGAATTGAGGGATCAAATTGAGTCTACTGGTGATCCAAGTTGTCTTGAGGATGCGCCAATAATTGCCGTTGCGGCATTGCTCAAAGATTTTTTGAGATCATTGCCGGATCCATTGTTGACCTCTCATCTATTTCCATTGTGGATGGCGAGTCTTGAAACAACAAATCCTGTACAGACAATCAAGAGGTGAATAATTATTATTTACATACAATTATACGTCCATCAGTACTTTTTATCGCAATTGTTTTATTTATTGAACACTTTGTTATCACTACATGAGAACAATTTAAAAACCGAAAGTCCATTTGTATTTTCTTGAATTTTTTTTTTCAGTATTCTTGATCGATTGCCCAAAGCAAATTACACACTGCTATCGCACTTTGTTTGTGTGCTACATCATATTGCACGGCGATCAAAGCACAATCTAATGTGTGCAAGCAATTTGGGTGTGTGTTGCGGCCCGAGTTTACTCTGGTCACAAAATCCAACTGTCAATCAGAGTCGTGCTATTCCAGCGCTTACAGAAATGCTCATACGACATTGTGAAGTGTTGTTTGGTGATGGTGTAACTCAGCTATTGGGCGAGGAGCGTAGCGATAGTGGAGCTGAAGAGAGCACAGACAGTTTGCACTGTGAGTAATTGACAATTCAACGTCTCAACAATTTTATTGCTAATTTTTTTATTTTCTCTATGTCCTGTCCTTCTTTCGTCCTTTTCACACCACGCCAATTGTTTTGTTGCAGCAGGTGGACTTTCACTAGACAGTTTGGATTTAACTGAACCACCACGTAAAGATCACATGTCATTGTCGCGTGACTCGGGATTGACACTCTCCGATTGTCAATTATTCATTCCCGAGTCGCCAGTTGGCTCCGAAGACTCAGCTGCAAATGCATCAACGTCAAGTTTCGACAAATCATTGACTGAAAAGGATACCAATCATAAATCAATAAATAAATCATACGTGCGTGTTTACAGTGGATGGGAGGAGCGATTGAATAATTTTTCAACGCAAAATATTGTTGAAAATGGATTTAGAGATGTGGATAAACATATTAATTATCCAAATCCAAATTTTCAACGGCAAGATTGGCTACGTGCACAATTAAAACGTACACCAAGAAGCAAATTGGATGAGCATGAGCAACAGCGCAAAGAGCGATTTGACGATAAGGATATTTATAGCAGAGATTATCATCGACAGAGTTCAATGAAGGAGAATGTTGAAAATTGCAAAGAAATTGTTTATCGATCGCAGAATGATGTTTCACGTGATTTACGTGTGGATTATGATAGATCACAGCAGCAAGAATCGTGCGCTGAACGTGTATCAATTCATGATTCGGAGCAGGGTTCAACGGGCGAATCAACACTGTCAAATGAACGTTATGAATTTAAAAAGGAACGTTTTGGTGATTTTAAAAATATTAAATCCGATATTTATTCAACTAGAGAATCGCCAGTGTCGCAAAGTGGCAGCTACCATTCAAATGGCGATTTGTATGATTTTAAAAAAGTTAAAAGTGAAATTTACGTGACGGTAAATAAGGAATCAACGAGAAATGTTGGTGGTAATGATCGGTATGACCTCGAGAGACTTGACAATAATATCTATGGAAATCGTGAAGCAACAACAGCGGAGATTTATGGCACGCGAGAACACACCGATTTGTATACGTTCAAGCAGGCTGAAGCTATCGATGGGTTTTGCGATGAGGTGGCGGATGATGATACTGGAACGTGGCCAGATACACCACCGCCATTGCCACCAAGACTTCGCCATTTACCGCCAGTTCATATGAATTTGGATGATAGACACAAAGTGGCCGGACGCTCCAGATCTTTACCGCCACCACCACCCTATCGACCACCGCCACAGCCACGAGCACCAATCACCACTAGACACCTTGGATACACAAGATCAGTTGTTGATGATGAGAGTTACGTTTGAAATTGCGTTTAATTACAATCGCAATACACTAACAAAAATATATTAACGCTTGCAATAGCATTTATATTATCTGTTCAAATGAGTCTTGATGTAATCGAACCTAGTCCGAATCATAAAAAAAAAAATTCGATCGATTTAGGTCGAATGATTTTCGATAAAAGAAACAAAAAAAAAAAAGATGATGAGAGATGAATATGTATGTATGTATGCGTTTATTCGTGTGTATATGCGTGTGTGTGTATGTGTGTGCCTTTATGCCATGACGTTGAATTATTTTCATACAATTGTTGTTAAATAATGTCGCGGGGGCAGTTACTTTTATTTTTAATGTATTTGCGTGAAAAATAATGTCATTGGACATACAAATTTTAAGATGTTATTGTTCAATGATTCAGGGTGCTTCCACAGACTTACGATTCATATATATTATAGATAGATTATTAGTGTTTATTATTATTATTATTATTATTATTATTACTATTACTAATGATTGAATTAAAAGATGGAAAGTGTGTTTATGATTGAGTGTAAGCTATCGATATTTGGACGTGACTCGGGTCGAATGATAGTATAATTTCTTTCTTTCTTTTGTTTTTTTTTCTAAGCCAACAAACAAATTTTTGTCGCGTTTATTATGCACACATTGAGATTGTTATCAATATTGTTTTGAATTGACGGGAGAAAAAAAAATATATATATATTTACAACTCAACAAATCGCGCATCTCCAATGATTTATATTCAATAAGTTTTTTTCTTTTTTTTTTTATGTATCATTTTTCATTTAAAATCATTGTTCATTTAATAATCAATTGTCGATTGAGAAATTCTTCATTGTCAATTCAATTTAATAAATACAAATTGACATTTATTTCTATTTTTGCAAGTGGCAACCTTATGAAAATTTTTATTTAAAAAAACATTTTTTTTTTCTTTTTTATTACATGTAGAATTATAATTACGATTTTATGGTTATTATTTTTTTTCGCAGAGATCGATTTTTTTTTCCTAGGCGGTTATAAATAATAAAAAAATTACTCTCGAACATCTACATAACAACATGACATTAATTTTTACATTTATAGATATATTATAATAATATATTATAATATATATATATACGGATATATAAATATATAACTGCATAAATATATCGTGCATATATATATATATATATATATATATAAGATTGAAATTCTCCGATTACTCTTCTAGTATAACATAATAAAATAAAAAGAAATGTATTATTTTCCGTTATTTCATTTTCTGTAAATATCATAATCAAAATTTTTTATATCGATGATAAAGAAAAACTTTATAAAACAAAAGTGCATATGCAACATCCACTAAAGCATTATACATGTATACTTGTCTATAAATTATACAATTCGCGATAAAAAAAGAAAAACAAAAATATACATTAAATTTTGTAGTGTTTTTTTGTTTTCTATTTCAAATTAATTGTTAATACGAGATTTATTGATGAGGAACACCTTGAAATTAGACACAAAAGGGAGGCAAGGTTACGCTTTGAAAATCAATTCCAATATTGTACGACATGTTGATCATAGAACAAATCAATTTATATAGATTAATTATTGTGATTTAATCAGTAAATACTATGCAATACGAAGAGCTTGCAAATCTTCAATTGGATAAACCTATTTTGCATGGTTTAAGAGTGCGTTATTCACAACAAAGCGTCAATATCAAAAGATTTTTATTTTCCTAACCTCAAAACTTGAGATTTTTTTTATTCTTATTTATAGACAGAGAATCAATTGAGAAAACATATATTAGATAAAGGTCTAGAGTCAAAGCCCATCGATCGTGCACTGCATCTTTTGCTGTAAGTAAAAAATAAAATGTGAAAAAAAAAAAATCATCGAACGCTCCATCCATTGAATAATTCCCATAAATATTCATGCAAAACCATATACAATATAATTGTATAATTTGTTGTGCACGAATGCCTCTATTATGTCTTATATTAATCAAACAAAATTACATATATGCAGCAGTACAACGCTCTGATTGTTACAATCAAGGCTATTCATTTCCATAATAAAAATAATATACACGATGATTGATAATTGTGTCTTGGCGCGACATTTGAAATTGACTCAGTAATTGGTGAACGTTCGCTATTGGTTTACAACACACCAGGTGGGTAGTATGTCTTCGGCAAACATTCGATAATGTCCGGTAAGTTTCGTGTTAGCCAATACGATAGCGGCATCGTGCGGCCAGATCGTGTCTAAACCTGCACGAAGATAGGTGTATATTTCGTGTAGTGTTATGTGCATTATATATTATTGCTTCATCGTTAGTCATTTTGATTTATTTCACAATAAATGAATAAAAAAAAAAAAAAAAAAGAGTTTAAACACGGTGAAATACATGATAAATTATTTATTATTTAAGTAAATTATACAATTTTATATTCTATATATTGAAGTGTGTGCAGTAAAATGAATGTGAAAAATGTGGCAAGAGGGAGGTGAAGCTCCCTTTGACGACATATCAGACCCGTGAGTAATATTATTTACATCAATAATGGATGAATTATTTTATTTTCAATGTCACACCAAGCCCATATGAGTTTTTTAACATTGAATTTTTTTTATTTTACTGCACGTCCTGTGAGCTAAAAATAACTGTCTCAACAATTTGACTCCTTGGCGCTGAGAAAGCCCCTAATTATACTCCAACATCTTTTTTTTTTTTTTTTTTTTTCCTATCTCTGATATTCCTGTGAACGTGTGCCTACATCTGTGACAATTTTAATGAAGAAAAGCACAAAAATGAAAATTATTTACCGGATATTTATTATGATTTTTGTTACATGTTTGGCCATCAATTATTCAACATCCTGTTTGTGTAATGTGATACGACAAATGTCGTGTATGCTAAATTGCTTTATCTGTATAGTAGAGTGGAGTAAGTACTAGACATTGTATCTCAAGTGTGTTAGGTCAGGAATACTCTGTTGAAATTAGTCATCGTGTATATATCATTTATATCTCAAATGTTAAATCTGTTTATAGAAATAGTATGTATTCACAAATGTAATAAATTGCAATTTGATTAATAAATATTTTTTGGATGAAATGTCGATATGATAATTTTAATAGGATGGTATTTAATGAATAAATATATATGTATATATTGCAGAAAAGGTGATGAGATACAGAAGTTGAGTGTAATTCAAACATTACCAAGTTTATTGGCAGACGATCCACAAACATGTATTCAGAGATTAATGCCAAAAATGCAGCAGACTCTGCCTACAGCCTCCACCGAATTTCATGTGGCTGCATCCTCAACATTCAAAACAATATTGGAGCAAAAACTTGTCAGCAATTCGACATTTACCGAGACATTCCTCCAGAGCATTTTAAATTCACTCGACAGCAGAGATCAAAGTAATAATTACAATTACTCTGTACAGAGAACATTTTATACTAAATATTGTAATGAAATATATATATATATATTTCTTTTTATCATTTAGTCGCATAGTTGTATTAAATGTATATTTATAGTTGTAGCTCATGCATGGCTGGAGACCTTACTCGATGTGATCGAATTACTACCAACAGAAGTCATTATACATGACGTAAGTAAGAAAAATAAATAAAACATTTTCGTAGTTCTCTTGAGACATTTTGCATGGACAATTCTATTCTTAAATGTAACTGTTATTTATTTATTTATTTTTTTTTTTAATTGCCAATGTAGATATTGCCAACAGCTGTAAATAAAGGGCAATTGTCAGAGCCAGTCAATTCACGAATAATATGTTGTAAATTACTTGGAAAAATATGCACACGTTTTGATTCACAATCGTGAGTATGACAATAGAACAGTTGAATATTTAAAATGAAATAATGAATAAACACCAATTATTATTATTATTATTCATTCAAATTGCAGAATAAAAAAAGTTGTTTTGCCAATGGTACATTCACTATGTCAAGATGTAAATAGTGATGTGAGAGCTTGCATGTGTTTGCAGCTGCGATATGTCGCCGAGGGTTTGGATTTAGAGTCGATCAATTCATTATTGTTGCCGTCAATTGTGGAATTGGCGAGTGATGAAGGCAGCAATGTAAGACACGCCTCGGTGCAAACAATAGTACATCTTCTACCTCACCTTTCATCAGGTAACAATATAGAAAAAAATAAATAAAAAGAAACACATGACACAAATATATTGTTGATGATAATTAATTGTCTAAATGCACAATATTATTTTTTTTTTTTTCATTGTTAGACGTGATAAAATGTACCATTTCGCCGTTAATTAAAAAATCATTTGACATTGCATTGATATCTGATGATACTGTTATGTGTATAATTGCGCAAGAATTTGGTAAATTGGCTATTGGATTGGAAAAATGTTTGGCACCTAGTGAAAAAACATGGCTGATAAAATACTTTCAACAATTGTCACAAGTTGGAATATCATCGATTAAAAGTGAAAATACCAAGCAAGAATTTTCATACGCAAGCAACAATTCATTGGTGAATGAACGCTATGTGGAATGTCGTCAATTATGCGCATACAATATTCCAGCGATGTTTCTATTCGCATCGAATTCAGTTGATGATATTGAGATATTGCTGTCGACATTCACTCACCTTGCAAGCGATCCATTTTATATGGTGCGACGAACAATAGCCAGTGGTATACACGAAATTGCAAAAATTCTCGGGCCTAAAAATACAATTATTAAAAATGATTTTATTAAATTGCTAAAAGACGATAATGAAGAGGTGTTGCAAGGCCTCATTCCACATGTGTCACGTACACTTGAATTATTGGTGCATAATAATACAATTGGAATGGAACATATGGATTCATCGGTGATGGAATTGGGTAGAGCATTATTGAAATGCGAAGGTGAAATATTCAATACAAATAATTGGCGATTGTCAACGATGATTTTTCAACAATTCGAAACATTACCAAAGTGTTTCCCGAGCGATTATATTTATACTTATTTCGTCACTGTGTCGATAAATAGAGCGCTCAAAGCGGTAAGAATAGTATAATTAATATAATCATTCATAAGTTAATTTTTTACTCGTGACAATAAAATAGCAAAAGACAAAAATGTCTCTAATGATTTTTTTTTTTTGGTTTTAGAGGCCAATGCCAGTGCGTTTGGCCGCTGGCCGAACTTTTCTCGTATTCATACGATACAATTTGAAGCCAATGCAACGAACTGAATTGCGAAATAGACTTTATACAGAATTCGCAAGAAATTCAAATAGCTACGTTCGTATGATATTTATTCGAATGATGATAGAGGCAATGGCTATTTATTCATCGATGTATTTTAAAGAATACTTCTTCACCACTCTATTGAGTTTAACTGAAGACCCAATAGCCAATATTAGATTGAAAGTGGTGACACTGTTGCCTACATTAAAATCTTATTTGCGATTACCGTCTGATAAGAAGCTCTTGTCGTCATTTGAATCGAATATACGTAATTTAATGAACAATGAAAAGGACCGTGATGTTATATTTGCTTTGACAAATGTTATTCGAAAATTGGATGATATTGACGTACGTCACGAGGGTCAAACGGTAATTATTTAATCAATTAAAATATTATTGCAATTGTTATTGAATCAAAAAAAAAAAAAAAACGAAAAAAATGTTATATTTCAGTCGTCTGGAAAGTTGAGTAAACAGGATCATGACGATATGAAAAAGTATGAGGAGGAGAAGAGATTGCTCGCTAATATGCCAAATAAATCATCATCGTCATCATCACCATTGGCACATATTGCGTCGATAAAAAAAATTGTTGCTAGCTCGAGATCAAATGTAAATGAGGGAACATCAGCGAGAAGTAAACAAAATGCAACATCAACTGACGGCATATCAACTAAACCTACGTAAGATTCATTATAATTATATTGAATTATCAATTGTTTATTCAACGTGCAATTATTTGCTATTTATTTGTCTTTAATAGAATATCATCAGCGACGCAAAAAGTGAAACAAGTGGGCGGCGGCGCGCCAATGACAATAACGGAGAGTACTTATAAGGCATCGAGACGTAAGTTTGAATTTCCGTTATGATTAAAAGACAATGCAGTAGCGCATACCAAATTATATGACCAAATGAACTAAATATTAATATGGATTATATTGTGATTACAGAAAGTGCGGGTGGATCGCGCAATTTTGATCTATCAAAAGCCAGGTAAGCCCCAAGTGTTAAAAATAATATGAATTAATATTGAGGGAGTAGAGGCAATCAAAGGTATGAAAGAATAAATATTTTTAATATTTTTATTTTTTTTTCTTTTTCACAGCAATTTAATTTATTTTATAAAAACGCAAAATATTAAATTATTATAGTATGTTTTAACTTGATTTGACACAAATTTGGATAAATAAAATAAAATAAAACATAATAATAATAATAATTTAATATTTTCTAGTTTTATAAAATAAATTAAATTACTGTAAAAAAAAAAATTATTTAATATACTTATTCTTTTATATCATTGACTGCCGCTAATCCTTCAAAACACAATGAAATATAAAATGGAATGGTGTAGTTGTAAAAATATTCGTGAATGCCGGACATATTGCACCCAGGCACGAGATTCAATCTGATTTTAGTACATCTAGTGACAGCTTAACGTCCAGCTGGGCTAGACTTACATCTAATAGCATGCTATTAACACATCTGTGGAATAAAATTGATCAGGTGAATACTAATATTAGTGTTAACTCAACTAACAGCATTGGTGGAGGCTCGTGCGACGATTACTCCACTATCAACAATCAACATTGTGGTTGCTACAACTCATCGAGCTTCATATATCCAAGCCCAATATCAACACAATGCAATTTAAAATATAGCACACACGGCATTGCTAGCTGTTCGTGTTACAATAACGATCCTCAATGCTCCACCGCGAAATCACGCGACAATTTAATTGACAAATATAATTACTTGGATACGTCATTATTAACAAACCCATTGCGATTAACACATACAAAGGATAATAGACATGATTATTTCAATAATTATTTCATGCCACGTGATACATTTGACGTGTCTAAATCACCAAATATAGCGGCATTACGTGCATTAACAAATGCAGCGCAATATAATTCATGTTGGGCTTTTAGCTCGATGCCTGAAATACCAGTAACACTATTGGACGATGAATTTCTTGTGGACACTGGTGTACGTATACCAGCACAATTATCAACATCACAGAGCACATCAAAAATACCGAATTTACAGGATATTATTTATCGCAATACGCGAATTGGTAATGTTAATAAATCACGTAGGATTAGTGTGAATTGTGATAGAGGTAAAGCAAAGGGATATTATACCATGCATGAGAGTTGTATTAAATCAACATTATCGAGTTTTGATCAAACAAAAAGTATAAATCGCTTGTCAATGAATTATCATGATACAAAGAGATATGAGATTGCGACACGTAGACGAATGAATTTTGACACGTCCATGTCATCGAGTGGTAAATTAATTGAAGACAAATTAAAACGTACAACGAGTATTGGTGATCGCGATAAGACACGTGTATCACAATCGCGGAGTGTTATTGATAAGACAAAGCGTCATTCGGTGAATTACAGTGTAAAATTACCGGAGACAAAGGATAGTAAGCAAAAATTCAAACGTCACAGTTTGGAAGTGACTGATTATAATCCAATGACGCGTAGTAGTTGTAGTAGTGGCGGCGGCAGCAGCAGCAGCAGTAGTAGTGGTAGTGGCAGTGGTAATAGATTGAAGAGAAATTTCACGTTGGATGTTAATCATAATCAGGGTACAAGTAAAATTCCATTGAGAAATTCAATTGCGTCTGGAAGTAGAACAGCTCCGGTTACAAGAGCATCAAGCCCGATCAGAATGGGACCACAATTAAGTTTTGATATAGATCATGATGATACCATTGATGATTATTGTAGTGAGCGACATTTAAATAGATTTAGCTCGAGCGATGAGGAAGTTGACAAACTTTGTATAAGATTTACATATGTTGATCCATCGTATATGAGAGATGAAAATTCACGAAAGAGCATGAGCAAATTGCCCGTGTGGGTGCCAAGAAAGAAAAATTAATTATTTTTATTATTCATTAATTTTTTTTCTTGTTTTTTTGTTTCAATAAAACTAAAGTTGATTTTTTAAAAGTGTGTCACACTAGTCGTGGCACCATAAATATTTTATTTACAAAAATTTCCGTATTATTTTATTCAAAATATCTCGATGTAAATGTGAATATTTTGATACGATGACCATGGCATATTAACAATATTACATATTTGTTTTAATTTATAATTTTTTTTTTTTTCCTTCCACTTTGACATTATCTTGTTTTTAGTTTTTTAGAATATCAATAATTGATATAGAGGGTGAAAGGAAGAAAAAAATTTTAATCTATTACAAATGGTGTATTTACCTTTTACCGCAACCGACCTCTGCTAGATGATATTAATTATTGTGTAATTCCTCGAGTTAAATTAGTGTGAATTAATTGCGATAATTACTAGAACTCGCTCTTCATTCGAGATAGTCTGAATTGTCAATAATAAATAATTTATAGCGCTTACTCATTTATCATCGGTGGAAAGAAAAAAAATTAAAATTACAAATAAATAAAAAATGAATAATTATGTGTAATGACAAATATTAGCAAATGGCAGAAACAACAGTATTGAGATAGATAGAGTAATTAGGTCTAGTCTGTTACTTAATAGAGCATTTACAATTAATATATAGGCATTTTATTCAACATTTAAAATTAATAATAGTTGTTTATTTTTATTAAATTCGACGCAATCTATTATGTTGATATTTACTTTTTTGTTGATTCTCTTACTACAATTAAAATCCCTATTACTTTTAAATTGTATTTATAATTTATATTGTGACAGTGGTGGTACACAAAATTGTTTTTCCATTGACGAGTAAAATTGTAGATGTATATTTTTCAAAATATTCAAATGAATTATGGCACTGTGCAAAATAGAAGTGCTGGGAGGGAAGAGAGGAGAGAGAGAGAGAATAAAAAAATATAAAGAAAACCAAATCTATTAATAATTATATAATGATATTGAATAGAGTGAAATAATTTTATTAATACGTACAAAAAAAAAAAAAAAAAAAAGAAAAAGAAAGAACAAACAAACAAAAATGGAAAAATATGAAATATTTTTTTCAAAAAATACAAAGGTCTGAGAGAGTTGACATTATTTTGTAGTCATGTATAATTAATATAATCATTGAGATTTTAATCAGAAAAAAAAAATGATATACGATAGGTGAATGTAAAAGATATTCGCAAAAAAAAAAAAGAAGTTAATTACCATCGACATTAATTTTCTTCATTCTTTCATTGTTATTATTATTTATTTATTATTACTATTATTATTCTTTTTTTGTTTTTTCAATGAAAATGTTTGTGAAAGCTATCTAGTGTGCCTAAAAAATGATAAAAAATTGTACACACGCCTCTTTGCCTAGTGAAAACAATGAAAAAAAAAAAATGATTGACACGAATTTCTCTAATTGTTGTGCTTAAAAAATGTCGATTGCAGAAAATGAAAGTGAGAAGAGAGATAAATTGAGCATAGAAGCGTCATATCGTGGATGATTGGGTCGAGTAACAGAAGAAAAAAAATATTTTACGAGCAAGAATAAAAGAACAAAAACAAACAAACAAATACGAAATGGAAATATATTAATTGTAGAATAATCGTCCGGATCATGCTTGAAAAATATTATTTATTTTTATATAGATCTTTCATGTTTAAAACTGACCTATGTGCCAGAAGTTATATATATATATATATATATATGTTTGTATGCAGACATATATTTATTATTATAATACTGATAAAGAGAATGTTATTGTATAGATGATATATTCGATTGTTAATTTAAAATTCAAATATGAAATATCACATGGCAACATAATAATTAAATTTAATTCTTGTAAATATTATATTGGAAAAATATTGAAATTCCTAATGATCAAAAAATATTTTATTGTGCGCTTGAGCCCCCCCGCCCCCCCCCCCCCCCCTACCGAATAGAACTTTTAATCCATGTCTATCTTAGTATTTTTTTTCAAAATATATCTGTGATAATTAATTTATTGTTTAATATTATTTTGAAAAAAATTGAAATAGTCCTGCTGTGAGAAATGGAGAGAAGAGAGAAAAACAAATGGGTAAGTATTTTATTGTGATTGTGTAGAGGCTCTGGTAATTAATTTAAAGTCATTTGTTAGTTTTTTTATTTTTTTTTTTTACTTATTAACCGATTCAAAAAATTCAGTTACTACATTTTATGGTTGTTTCATTATTTTCTTTCTGTTTCTCTCATTTTTTTTTTAATTATTATTAATTATGATGTATTGGTGAAATAATAATCATTGGGAAATGTGATTTCAACTAGAAGAAGAGGAGAGAAGTGAAGAAAGAGAAAAAAAAAACAAAATGTCGTCCACTACATGAAAATTATCATTTATAATTTTTTTTTTATTCAGGCAATCACTTTTATTATCATAAAATCTAAAATACTATTATTATGTGAATGAGCAAACGCCAAGAAGCGATCGTGCAAAGAAGGTAGGACAAATATAAATAACAATGGGAACTTATAGTGTCATTATTTAAAAAACATTTCATGTTCACACAATCGCTTCTCGTAATATTATTTGCATAAAATAAAAATTCGATAAATTACAGGAAAGAACATTTTTCATTTCCATTATTATTAATTAAATGCACTTGCATTTTATATACAAACTATGAAAAGTATTTTGTTGGCATCAATCCCTTAATAATGAAAAAAAAAAAAAATAAAATAATAAAATATCTCAAAATGTCACTACTGTATAATTTCCACGACTATTTACACAAATTCTACGTGAAATTCCACTCGCTCACACTTTAATTAATTTTTATTAATAGTTATTATATCATTATGATGTTGGATATGGTTCGTTGAAAAGCCAATATAACTTATTTCAAACATCAATTTATGATTGAACATTACAATTCGTGATTATCATTTTTTCTTTTCTCACTCTCTCTCTCACTTTTGTTTCTATTCTTTACTTTGTTTTTTTTTTTTTTTATCGATTCGTTCTACAGAATTTTCGTAAACACTTTTGGATTGTCGAATTCAATTGTATCATGATGGAAGCTGAGTATTGAATGTCAAGCTGTAGAATAATTTTTATTGGCAATGATTATTATTTTGTTATTTTCCATTATTTCTTTTTTTTTTTTTTGACTTTTCATCGCATTGTGATAAGAAAGTATTGGTTTATTTTTCTTGTTTTTAAATTGGAATATTGTTTATGATTTAATTGTGAATCAATGACATGTTTAATCGTTACAATAATCCATTGAAAAGTGCATGAAAATTATTTGCATATAAATATTCTACATGTGTAATCTGGCTTTATAATTTCTACGCAGTCCGGATTTGCAATAAAAATATATTATTATTAATTATAAATAGTATTTAAAATTCTTGACTAGCACAATTATTAATATAAGTGATTCCCAATTTTTAAGTATCATTGCCAACGTCCATTTTACAATTTTCATTATACTTTTTATCTTTCGCAATATTGAAATATTCATTTCATTTATATAAACAATATTTGTAGGCCTGTATTAAATGAAAATTGTATGAAATTGTGTCTTTTACAAGTGGCTATTGATAAATAAATAATTTAATTCATATACAATTGGGAATCACCGAAAAAAAAAAGAATAAAAATAATTTTACACTATCATTTATATGTTATCATAAGGTATGACAATATGTTAATGTAGATTTCTACTTCATGACTACCTATCTTAAATACAATAAAATCTAGTAGTTCTATGTAAGGATTTTAGAATCCGCGAAGATGAGCTCAGTACACCATTGACCATTCCAAAATAAAAATGTCATTAATGCTAAATAATTTTTTTTTTCTCCATTTTTAATTTCTATTTTTTTGTATTTTTTTTTTTTCCCCCCGTTTTCTTCATTTTTCTTTTCATACCATGTATCTGAAATATTTTAATTTACTTTTGTGTTTTTTTTTTTTTTTAACGTGGCACTCGATCGCAGTAGTTGCGTAGTCAATTTACGTTTATCATTAAATGCATCACGCCGCTTTTTGTCTTTTTTTGTTTTTTTGTTTTTTTTTTTCCCGAGCACTTTATTGAAGGCTCTTGTGCAAAATTGCTTATACATTGTAATACTGTCATACACGATATGCCAGTGGAGAATTTTTTTTTTTGACAATTGATAGGCGATACATTTAAAATGTTTCCATTCATAGTGGGATTATCTCTGCGCGCTCAGAGTAAATCAGTGCATTATTAATTTATTTATTGATTTATTTAATTTTTGTTTGTTTCGGAATAAAATTGGTATAGAGCGCGATAGATAATAAGATTGATATTCAATAAAAGCACATAATTTCTTTTTCAATACTTCGGGAGTCAATTTATGACCTCATCACGCGCCCTCCTTTCCCATATTATTCTCAGTCTTGTGGTAATACTAATTTAATACTTATTTTCTCAATTGGTGCATCTAAAAATAAGGACAAACGTCTACATTACACTGATCAAATGTTTTGCTCTGTTACATGTATTAATTTTTTTTTTCTCCTTCCTCTTTCCTCTTTTTTCTTTTTTTTTCTTTTGTAAACATTTAGCATTATGCCATTACGCCATTTTATATATTACCATTGTATAGACTACTGTATGTGAAAATTTTTAATAACAAGCAGAGAAGCATTGAAGCTTTCTTCCTGTATTATTACAATTCACAATTGTATTATTTTTTTTTTTTCTTATTCTTCTTATTCGTCCATCACTATTTTACTTTTATCAAAAAAATATTGAATATGATAATAAATGAAATAATTTACGTAGATACAATAATTAACAAACTTCGATGTCGTTACTTTGAATTGTGCTCATGAAAAAATTTGATATTTTGCAAATGTGTCGTCTTGTTCCTTTTCTTATTCGTTTATTTATTTTTTCTTTTATCTCAAACTTATTGTCAATTCTCGACATTAATCCGTCGAAAATTTTGATTCTCAATCATTTTATTTATAACGTGAAAAAACTCGTATCAATCATATTATATGAGCAGAGTAAAATATCATTTTTATGAAATATTTTTCGCCACAAAAAAAAACTTTAAGTAGATAAAAATCTTTTTTCCCGTTTAATCTCTCATTAAACATTATTCACTCATTCATTATTGCGTTTGAGCGTATAATACAGATAACAACTATCATTTCAGCTCAATAATAATAATAATAATAATAATAATAATATATATTATTCATTCAATTCATTTTAGGCAATTTTTTCAATGTGATATATATATATATATATGAAGGAAGCAGTAAAAAATATTATTATAAGATATTAAACACGATTGAAAAATTATTTCTCATTGAATACATGGTAAAAATGAAGAAAAAAAAAACAAAAAGAAATATATATATATATATATATATAAATTGTTGGACCACGCCTTTGGCATAGGGAGTTGTTTGCGGCTATTAAATATACAATAAAACAAGAAAAGAAATAAAATGAAAAATAGAAACACATACATACAGTACAATATAACAGATGTTTTACAAATAATATTTATATTAGAAATAAATAATTTACAAATAAATAAAATATTGTTTTGTTAATTTTTTCCTTTTTCCTTTTCACTTTTACAAAAGCAATAGCTCTCCAATAATAAATCGCGATGGGTATGCAAATGTGAATTAATGCCACGGTGAATTGCTTGCGGTATTTATATTTAAGTACGACGGTACTACGATTTTATATTATTATTATTATTATTCACATTTTTTTTTTATCTTGTCATTTTAATGGACACGTGAATAGATAAAAAATATCCATCATTGTTATGTTTTTTTTTGCTTTCTTTTTCACTTTTTTTGCATTATTATTTGCGTAATTGATTGTTGAATTAAAAATTGAAGCTCGAGAGCTCTTTGATAATTCCAAGCTACTTATCAATAAGCTCTATGGCCAATAATTACGTTCATTGTGTGTGCGTTATTACATATTACTCGCGCACACTTATGACAAATGGACATCCTCAAACCACACTATTTTTTTTTGCTTCATTTATTATTATTATTATTTATTATTTATTTATTTATTTTTTTTTTTTGCATTTTGCTTTGAAGCTTTTTTCACATTTTATGCTACTATCGTTTATTAAAAAATCACGCGCAATTGTCCAATATAGAATTAATTCATCAATTGGAAAATGAAGTTTGTTGGTAGGGCAGACGCAATTTTATGTCGTGTTTGTTTGTGTGCCATGATTTTAAATATTTTTTTTTTTTTTTCCATTAAGTACATAAAAACCCTGTGAATACTGAACTCAGGCCTCGTTGCTCGTTTCTTTTTTTGTTTTCATTATTCTTTTTATTTTTTTACCTTTCAATTCATTCAATTGAATTGCAATACCAGAGAATCAATTGAAAGTATCGTCCCGCAGTATTTTTTAAAACTGCACTCAATATATTCTATAAAAGTATATACTTGTAAAAAAATAATAAATACTCATGAAAAAAAAAAAAGAAATGAAGGAAAAATAAATGGTAATGTGGTCCAAAGTATTCGATACACACGTACATTTTGTTTTTACTCTAGGGCAGGATTCATATGATATAACTATTATAATTTTTATTGAGCGTATTTTAGAAATTGTTTCAAGTCGTTGTAGGAAGTATTTTGATTATTGACGTTGTGAATTATTTTAACTATACGCCAGAACCTCGATACGATATTTATTATTTTTCTCACCATGAAAAAAATAAATAAATAAATAAATAAATAGATAAATAAATAAAAAGACAATGAAAATAAATCGCTCAAATAAACATGAAAAATTCCAGGAAGACGTAGAGAAAAATTCTTATACAATTTCATTGCGTGTGTATCAGTCAAAAGATTTTTGCATTCTACATTCAATTGTGAATTGATATCTTAATTAAGACGGGGGAGGGGGGAGGGATTGAGTGTATAAAGATGCCTCAAAAAATATGCCAGTAATCCATCAGATATCCGCGTATAGTATAAATAGTCGCATTCGTTCCATTTATCAATATCATACTTGTCTCAATTCGTTTTTTTTTTTTTTTCATTTTATCATTTTTTTTTTATCCACGTATGGGCGTTTCAAAATTCGTCAAACACCCTCCATTAATCTTTCTTTTTCCCCCTTACTTCCTGATATCATGATTGAGCCCTAAAGCCTCCTACAAAATAGTCCATTTTATTATCCAATAATTGAATATTCAATAAATAATTGTCATGAATACTCACTTCTGGAAAGAGAAAACGTTCGCGTGTAGATTGAGCCGGTTCAAATGGTGAACTGCTCATATATCCAGGCGATGGCGATTCACTTTTCTCCAATACCGGAGTAATATTTGCATAGCTCGATGATGTCGTTGTCGTTGTCATTGCTCGACCCTGCTCCGTTAAAATACTCCGATCCAATTTGTAATACTCCTTTCCACTACGTGGACGCAATGTCGTAGCAACTGCGCGACCACCCAGTCTATGTAAAAAAATAATAATAATAATAATAATAATAATAAAATACAATCAACTACTCGGTTTTATTGCTGAATATTAGCAATAAATACCTCAAACTGTCTGGTGCGTCAGACGATGAGTGTGATGATAGTGATAGTGTCTCAATATAATCAGACATGTCCGAAGTGCCGCTGCTTGTGCTACGTGAATCAATGTATGGTGTGGCTGATGTTTCGCCGGGACTGCTAAATCCCTTTGAATTTTTCGGCACAAATGTTGTTGGTATATCGCCCTCGGCCGACGATGATTTAGTTGGAATTTTTAACTTTTGAAATTGAAATGAGAGTTCACGTAATGGATCACTAGATTTAGATTTTCGCGGTAAACTGCTATGATAGGACAATGGCGTTGGACTTTTACCGCATACACTCAGTATATTTTGCTTTTTCATTGTATTCATTGGCGCTAATGAAAATTCAAATTCAACAAACTCCGCATTACGATGTGTCAATGAACCAGTTGATACACCAGAATCATTGCTACTGGATGAATCACGATTGTGGCCAGTCTTTGATGGCACTGACGATGAACGACGTATTTTAATTGAAAATGGCTGCGATGAATTTAAATTCAATTCATCACAATCACGATTCACTTTAATATCCGAATTGGTGCATATTATTGATTGCTGATTATCACTATCAATTGATAATGATTTATTTGTATCACTTGGATAGTTGTGTATAGCGACATTTGATGAAAAACCCGGACTGGTATCATCAATATAATTCGTTGACTCGGCGGAATATGATCGCTTTCGCCACAACATTTCTAAACTTACTGTGGCGTCAATGGCGTTGGCATGTAACGGATCGATTAAACGTCGTCTGAGGTATGGACTGGATAGCATTGCGGATCCGGGAATTCGCAATTCTGAATCCGAACGTTTTCTACATGAATCAATCAATGACGGGGCAAAAAGCGTTGGATTACTTGTACTCTTATTGCCACCGCAAATACGCGATATAACATCCTTTGAGCATAAATTATGCGCGGGTTGCATTGCTAAATAGCCAGCTAACGGTTTTTTTATTGATTGCTTATCGGGATCCATCAGTAGATAATTGGAAATGTTGTCCTTAACATGGCCACATTTATTGCATACTTTATCATCAAGCTTGTGCTTATCGCAATCATTTTGCTCTGTTCTACAGTCATTTACCATCATTGCAATATTATTTGTCGTGTCATTCAGCTCATCGGCTATCACTTCAATCTCCTCTTGTGAAATACCCGTACGTGCAATAAGATCCCGGCTATTTTCATAGTGCTCCAGCGATTCATTGTAATCAATATTAACATAATTGGCACGTTTTGATTCAGGTTGCGTGTCAATTACCGGCGCAATATTCTCATAATTAATTATTGTATTTGAATTCGTTGAATAATCATCATTGCCATGAGAAATATTCAAATGTTTATTGCTTATATCACAATTAATTTGTGTATTATTTGGATAAATTGCCAAATCACCATTGGCATTCACTACGGGCATTTTACCCTCGCCCGACAATTTAACTGGTTTAACTGTGACACCAGTGGGTTCAATTCCCGCGCCACGTCGACAGTATGGCAATACAAAACCCGCCCAGCTCATAACATTGTGACACGGGCAACCAGACGATCGTGGCGATTGCACTGGCACTTTAGCCGGACATCCGCATTGCTGCAGTATAACAGCTTGTGGCGCATGTGGTGTATCATAATTTGGATAATTTTTTGGTAATGCCAAACACTCCTTTATTTTACGCGGTGTATCGTAATATTGATCAGCCTGGGTGGCATTCGCAGGCTCCAATGACATATGATGAGCTAAAATAGTCTTTGGAACATCGTAATTTTCATATGGGCCCGATTTAATCCTTGCGCTCGCTCCATTTTGTGTTGATTTTTGCTTACACGTACAAATTTGCTGTTCCATTGGCAATGGCATTGGTGGCTTTTTCGCTTTTTTAATGACAGCGGACGGTTTATATGGTCTTGGTGGCAATGCTGTTGGAATTGGTGACGGGCAATTTAACAATTGCTCTTGCTGCTGTGCTACTTCATATTGTTGCTCGTGTCCAGGCGATATTTTTGTTGCAATGCTGGTGGTTGACTCGGCAGTATGTGATGCCGAATAGTCACTGTCATGACTGGAACTGCTGTATGATGATAAGGATAATCTATCGAAGGCGCGTGGCTGCTGTGAGTGGCAAGCTATAGGATTATTTGGATTATTAACAGACACGGGACTGTGAGTTGTTGCTGCGGCTGTTGATACTGGGGCGCACGTTGACGTTTTTGATATTGCACCGAGTTTACTGATACAGCTGGCACATCTTTCCAAACCAGACGTGCTCTGACGTGGCAACGAGCCACTACGCCATTCTGACGTTTGATTGGTCAATTCAATCACCGAACCCGTTTCACGACAATCATAATCACTATCCAATACCGTAGCATTGTGTCGGCTTTCAGTTGATGACCAGCATGGTGACATTTCTTTTTTTGCCATAGCTGTATCAAATTGCTCTTTATATGTTTGATCTTTGTATGTTGAATAGACGGTTGCGGGAAAAAAATCACTGACACGCGTATCCGATCGGATAAATTGACGTCGTGGACTCTCATGACCCGATAAATCGCGTCCCAATGGCCTCTTTCGCGTCGCCAATTTCCCCTCAGCCGCCAGCTGTAGAGTCTTAACGATATCATCACCCTGATCTGTTATAAGCACGTGCAATCCTTCCCCACGGCCACATCTCGACCCACCTTCAAAGCAAAATCTCCCCTCCACAACGCCATAACGTCGTAAATGGGCAATATCCCAAACGCCAATGAGCCGGGGCGGTACGCCAATTGTAATACAAAAACGACGGTCTTGAATGTGCAAATGCGCCGGGCCATTCGCCACTTTTGCTTTTGATGGTGCTGTTGATATTATTATTAAAAATTGCTGATCTGCAATATAAACATATCATTATTATTATTATACAATTGTTTGTTGCAGTGTGGATAAAAAAGAAAATTTTACATTGTACAATTCTTTGAAAAAAAATTAAATATTATTTTATTCAATTCATTACCTTCGCCCAAATTGTTTGATATTTTCACTTGCCATTGTATCAAACGTTCACGTGTATCAAATGCAAGTACAACAATCAAATCTTGACAAATAATTGCAATTGTGTTTGATTCCTTATCCAGTGTAAAGCCACTTTCAATTCCTAAAAAATGCTGTAAGCTCAATGAGGCCTTAGTTTGACCCTGCTTGTATCTATCTTTGCTATCACCATAGAGTTGCAGATGTAAACAGTCTGAAAATTCCATTAAAAAAAAAATCTCAACTATATAACTGCCTCACAATAAAACCAATAAAGTGATCTGTGCCGATGGCATTTTTCAATATTAATGATGCAATATGATACTGAAATTAGTCATATGCAGCAGATGGTTTTCTAAAAATTTGTTGTTATTTCTTTTTTTTTTCTGTAGTGCATATTTAAATGTGTCTGCGTTCTATTCCTCTCCCCCGTCACATTAGAACAGATGTGACGGTGAAAAAAAAAGAAGAAAAAAAAAAACGAAAATTCGAAGCAGGGATTTTGTCACGCTGATAATTCATGTAAGTATTTGAAGGGTAACACAATTTTTGAGGATTTTAAACACCAAAAATAGATAATTCCCATATAATCGTCAAGCAGACGTAGCATTAAATGCAAGTTCTTCAACAAGACAAACTTAAGAAGCAGCAGTCGACAAATAATTAACTACTAAATCCACATCCTATCTCAATACGGGGGGAAATTTTAAGTGCTCCTTTAAGTTTACGTCAAATATACTTCTCTTGCAATACACAACTGCATCATCCACCATTATCATACTCATATTTATGTTGTAATAGCCAGCTGCACACATTCACATACATATAAATATATTTATTTATGTATTGTGATAGCCATTTACCTGCGACTGGAGATAATTTCCGCATAACGCACCATCGTGATTTCCACTGTAAAAAAAAAAAAAAAATCACAAGCCATCTCTCAGACAATATTTATTTTACCACCACCTCCTTCCATACAGTCCCATCAATAAGAAAAAACCAAAAAAAAATGAATTGTAATCGCAAAATAAAATTCCGATATCTCCACTGCAATATTTCAATTGTAATATATTTATACAACTACAATTGACATTCTATCAGACATATATTAAATCTCAATGAGTGCATTTATCGTGTACAATAAAAATTGAAATTGTCGATGCAATGCATGAGAAAATGATTGTGAATGAAATCTGAAGAAAGCAAAGTAATCGCGCATCTGCCCGCGCGCGAATGAAAACGACGCAGCCGGCGTTAGCTATTATTATTATTGTTGTTGTTATCATTATTATTCGCCAAATAATAGACTGGATGGAGGGGAGGATTATTGTCCGTTCAGCTAGATGTCATTGATTGTTGCTTGAGTGATTGCAACATTGTTTTCGTTCCATGTACCATTGGAAATATTGGGGTGGGGAGATGAAAAAAATTTTATTATAATTGGATAAATGTTTGATTACCTTTTTGCCATCGCGAAATTTGACATTACCCTCGATAATGCAATTGTTATCCACCATTGTAGTAGGCCGCATTTATTTTATTGGCAGATGTTTTGCTCATAACTGATACACCACTTTACAATTGAATATACATTTTGTGTATTTGTTATCACTGAGTAATGCCACCATGTAAATTATTTTGTGTTATCAATGTGTGGATGAATGGTGTGATGTCGAGATTCAAATTTCATTGATTGCAATTACACCGCGTAATTCATACTTGAATGTATGAGCTCTCCCAAGCATCCATCTTGACTTACTCTACATTCTAATCGACTGAAGAGCAAGAGACTTCGGCTCGAGGCGCCTTAGTTGCCACCATTTAAATGGTGCCAACTTTGGATATGCAATCGACAACTAAAAAAGAAAAAGAAAATTGGGAGATTAATTTTTGAGGTTAAAGTTGTGGTAGACCTGGTGGCAACGGTTCGTATTATCATTTTTTTTTTACTTATTTACTATATATATATATATACGTATATGAAAATAACTCAGTCGGTTATAACTGTGAGTATCGATAATGTAGAGCACACTTGATAATATACATTTGAGAGTGCAATGATATCAATTGTTGATTAATTATTCAAATAATTCAAATATAACAATATTAAAATTGATATATATTTTATTTGAACCCAATGATAGTGAAAATAAAAATCGCATTATTTTTTTGTATTATGATTATAGAAAATATCTTTATCATCGTTTAGAATGCTTATATCAATTTTCAATTCCATACGGCCTCAAGTGATATAATAAATATTCGAATACATACATTAAATTAGGACGTACATAGTGAAAAGAAACGGCAATATCTGAACAGCAATCAAGACCATCCTTTGTTTTGTCATACACATCCGTCCAATACCATGAAATTTCACTCATGTTTTCGAGGTTAGGTATAATGTGATGCTCGGGAATTAAAGGAAAGAATCTACCTCGTCCATAATTGTCACGAGTGTCAACAGCTTTAACCCCAACACTCTTCAAACATTTTCCCATTTCAACGTCTTCAGCGCCATTATTACCTTGATAACAATCGTGTTTGTTTGGCAGTGCTTGTTCGATAAATCGACGTAATGCTTCTCTACTAAGTACATAACCAGCACCGCCATTCATATACCGTTTCTTCGACGGAGTTTTTAAACGACATCCAAAATTTAATGGCATTGATGTATCGAATATTGACAGCATGTACCGTAAATTCTCTATAATCACATATCTACATAATTTATATTATAAAATTATCAATAGAGTTATTTAATACAATAAAATAGAAATGATAGTGACTTACGTGTCATCGTCCGCCTTCATAAACCAATCAACCTCATTAATATAATTTTTATAAATATATTTAAATGCCTCTTTTGACTTTGCCCAAAGATTGTCACGACCTTCACCAACGGGTAACACTACAGTTGGCAAACTTGTATCTGCAAATAATAATCTTTTATATATTGAAACATTGAACGCTATAAATATATATTTATTATATATATATAAATATTATTTATGGGACTAGATGTACCGTTGATTGAACTCATAAATAATAACACGTTACATCGTTTTCCCCATGTG
Source organism: Galerucella tenella (assembly GCA_910591685.1). Classification (NCBI taxonomy): domain Eukaryota; kingdom Metazoa; phylum Arthropoda; class Insecta; order Coleoptera; family Chrysomelidae; genus Galerucella; species Galerucella tenella. Next base: position 38,166 of record CAJUYH010001818.1, read on the forward strand.
GCTTTTACATGTCGTGCTTTTTTTTTATGATTCGCAGGTGATGTCATCACCCAACAGAGAACGCGAATTTTTTTTGCCATCTCCTGGGCCATTTTGCTCTTGTCCTTGTGAAACAATTCCTCATTGTCGTGAAATTTCACTTCAATATCCGAATCCACCTGATATCAAGTCAGATAATAAATTAAATTATTGTCCATTTTATTTATATAAATATATATATATATTGAATATTATTATTGTGATAATACCCAATCACCTGATATATCAGCTCGTAATTGTCTTTTATAAAGTATACATGCAGTAAAATACACGTAGTGATTATCACGTATAGTGCCAAGAGATAATTATATAAAAATGGAAATATTCCATTACGTCGCCAATGTCCAAAATGTATTTTAATCCTTGTAAATAAAATTTTTTATATTTTTTTCTCATTATATACAATATATAAATACTACCACGTCACAATTGCGATTATTAATTAATTCTAATTAATAGATTTTGAATTTTTTTTTTATTGCCAATGCGACGAAAAAATGAACAAAAACTTACCACATATCCAACGCATAACAGTAACACTCTATTTCATTTTGCAAAGTAAAGCTAAGTATATTGCTAATATACAAACCCATACAGACATATTTCTCATTCTGATGTAATAGGTTGGTGTGCAATTTTTAACTGATATCATACTTATCAGATATATTAAACCGTGACTTCGCTAAATCCATAACGCAAACATGTTCTTTTATTGCGAAAATTTTTCAAAATTCAACGGTTTATTTCGCTGCTGTATTTCTAATAATATTTTATTGTTGTTTTTTGTTAATCATTAGTTATCTTCCATCTGCAATATTTGAATGAAGGGAATAAATAATTCGATTAATATTTAAATAATGAGAATAAATACAAAAATCATAATAAAAATGTGGTCGATAAAGTTGAATACTGCTTGATTGATTGTGAAAAAAAATGTTCGCCATTAGTATAGATATTTCGTATCATACAGATACATATCCAACAAAATACTATTCTATTATATCCAGGCAAATAATTCTAACCATATACATATGCAGATGTAGGTATATACAGGAATTGTAACAAAATTATTATATTCAATTCCAGGGTATTTGTTCATAGTTAGGATTAATCTACTTCAAAATGTCTATCATTCGACCATTTACATGCAGCGACTTGTTCAAATACAATAACGTGTGAGTTTATATTCACAAATATTCTACCAATTATCACAATAAAATACATATTAACAATATTGAATATTTACTTGCAGAAATTTAGATACATTAACGGAGACTGTATCCTTTTGTTTTTATTGTCATTTAATTCATACAGACAAACAGTTTTATTCTCTGAATAAATAAAGATATTCAGAGTGTACCCAAGGATGAAAATGAAATAAAAATTAAATACTTCATGGATTTAATAGATATTCATGTACGTAATTGCACAGTAAAAGTAAGGTTAGCATGTGAATAATGGTGTTATTCCTCAACAAACAAATAGTATGGACTTTCATTTTATATGCTTTATTTGGCACATTGGCCGGAGTATGTCCAAGTTGCTGAATCGCCAAGCGGTGAAATAATGGGATACAGTCAGTATTTATTAACTATAAATAATACTGTATTAATTTAAATAATAATTCAATGCAATTGTATATTTGAATTAATAGTTATGGGAAAGGCTGAAGGACCAGGGGAATCGTGGCATGGCCATGTAACAGCACTCACAGTATCACCGGACTATCGAAGATTAGGTCTTGCTGCAAAATTAATGAAATATCTGGAAGAGATTTCCGAAAAGTAAATTAATTAAATTAATAATTGACTATTGAATAATACTAGATGATAATAATTATCAATATTGATATATATATATTTTGGAATATTAATAGAAAACAGGCATATTTTGTGGATCTATTCGTGCGTGTCAGCAATAAAGTAGCAATACAAATGTATCAGCAATTAGGTTATATTGTGTATCGGACTGTATTGGAATATTATAGTGGATATCCGGACGAAGATGCATACGGTGAGATTAATAATTATTTTTATCTTTATGTATGAGGTTCTATGAGTGCAATCACAGACTAACCTCCAATATCAATATGTGTGAAAGAATAGGACTATTTATTTTTGGGACGAAATTGAAAAACATAATTTTAACTCAAAAAGATGCAACTATGCATCGTAAACAATACATGAAGATGTGTAAACTTTTAGAGAGGCAGTTGATTTGAATTTTTTTGTAGGTTAGACTGTTAAGGCACTGATAGTCACAATATTTGCATGTAATAACAAAAGAATGGATATCTATTTGATTGATTGTGATTGCAGACATGCGAAAAGCCCTATCACGAGATGTATTGAAACAATCGGTCATACCTCTAACACATCCAGTCCGCCCAGAAGATGTTGAATAAACCTGTCAATAAATATTGAATTAATTATCATGTAATTTCACGGAAATATATATTATAAATGAATTATTCGAATAATAAAATATCATATGTAAAATAATATCAATGCAAATCATCTTTCTAATGAGGTCTAATAAAATAATACGAAAATTGAAATTATTTTATTTAATAACACTGTACCATATATAATAGTACAATACCAATATTCATACACCATTTTGTATAGTTTGTTTGTTTTAATATTATACAAATAATAAATATTAAATAAAAATTTACATTGAGACGTGACTCGAGTAGTTTTATTATAGTAATATATTACTTGATTTATTATTATCAAGAGCCCACCTTTGGTGGAATTGTCTTTTTTGAGGCGCTGGTTATTTTATTCCTTTAGTCTTTTTAGACGAAAAATCTCATGGTGTTTCAATAACCCAACACGATATTTACAAACACATGTCGTGATGGGTCATATGGTTCTCTAAAATTTTTCATTTTTGTCATTGTCGTATGTTTTTTCAATGATTATTTACAAAAATTTACGAAACAAATTTTTGTTTTGCTGTTGCGTTATTTGTACTGTTTCCAATAATTCAACATGAAACATTTCAAAATTATTAATACTATGTCAAATTTATTGTATTGATGTATATTTTAATTCTATCTTTAATGTCAATAAAATGATGAATTGTTCGTTTGTAAGAGTATTTACTCAGACTATGCTGAATTAAATGATAAAATAGTGAAACAAATGGGAATTGTAGACATAACAAATTGAATCTGTTTCAAGAATTTCAAATTAAATGTATGTATATATGTATTTAGATTTATATACAGGTATAAAGGAAGACATCTGCCAGTTATATATCTACGATCCATTGGCTAGTAAATTTCAATTATTTTGCTCACATGATGCGACATTTATTGATATTATATAAATTTTTATCTTGGAGTATTGAAAATTCTCATTTAAAAATTAAATATATATATTTATATATATAATATCATAATGTAAAAATGCTATTAATATTACTAATTTTTCATAAATGGTTTTGTCGCCAATAAAAATAATAATTTATTAAAAATAAACGTGAGTCACGTAAAAGACTAGTTTTTTTTTTCTTTATCAATTATTAATCAGTAATCTAGATTTGATAGATGACGGTAGCAATAATACAATGACGATTATTAGAGTGTTTTTCCGTTTTCTTTCTTTAAATTAATAATTACTCGAGTTTAAAACTATAACATTTTCTTATGGCTGTCAATCCAGTGTGTAATTATCATTGCAATTGTAGAAAATGATAGTATAGTAATAAATAAAAGCTAATGAAAATATCTTGTTAACTTTTTTAGGTTGTGTTTCTTGATATATATATATATATATATATATATATATATATATATATATATATATACAGATACGATATTGAAATTGCTTTATATTTTTAATTCCAACGAATATTTTGATTTAATTAAATGGCGCCAATGCATTATGACTATTTTAAACACATAAAATCATCGTAAAGACATTCACTAAGAATTATTTAGTCCATGCCTGAATTATAACTAATATACGGAATAAATAGTCACATTAATATTTCATTATAATAATAAAGTATCATGCAGCGATGGTTGGCAAGATAATTCCACCTTGCTCAATTCAAATTTATACTCAATAATACGAGTATACTATCCCCAATATTCCATTGATTTCCAACTACTTTTACTGCACATCGAATGGTGATGATGACAATTATTTACAGATTATTTAAATTATTTTGACTGTTTTGAATATATATATATATATTGCAAATTGTGCATCGCCTTTTTCTCCTGTTGGATTTTCCATTCAATACATGAACCACGCTCGTACACGTATTTGTATAATTATATGTACACGATAATGCGAGAATAAAATATTTCTTTTGTCACTGTGACATAATTAATTGTTTAATTGGTGAATTTCATTTGAGATTGATTGAGTGGGAGGGTGTAGTTACACGCATTTGGCAGTGTTTTCAAATTGCACCATCACATTATTACATCATCACCCATTCATTTATTGTAATTAATATTTAATGAATAATTAATAGTGCCATACCATTTTTGTTATATTAAAACTCCGAGTATTAATGTGGGGTTCCATTTGATTCAATTCAAAATTTATAGCATTAAAGTCACGGTCGTTGATGATCTGGCGTTGATTTTAGAATGTCAGGTTGCGTTGGAAGACAGCTTGAACCTACAAAATTTCCAATTAAATATATTAATTATGCGATAAATAAAATGAAAAATGGTCATTTTACATTTGAAGAGTTTCATTTATTTTTTTTTTGTACTAATTGTTACCAGTAGTAGGTCTCATTGCAGATTTAATTGATCTGTGCGATCCATTACGTGTCAATGTATTCATTTGAGGTGTGCCAGGTAATGCATGACCCAATGCATTCATATAATCGGCAATTAACAATGTAATTTCCAAAATCTGTAATATATTCATCATTAATAGTTTCATTATTTGTTCAATTGTAAAGTAAAAATAAATGAAATATAAATAGATATATTATTTGATATTTGTAAAGGAAGTGAGTACCTTCGGTTTGCTCAATTCAAACAGTAATTTTTGTTCGGCTGCCCCTTCATCAGGACAAGCCACAAGCATAAAATCATCCACGCATCCACCAAAAGTCACGATATTCGCATAATTGTAACGATACATAACTATCATTGTCTGCAATTCCAATAATGTAACGCTATCCTCCGATACTGCGATCCACAATGCAACAGTTTCCGTTTGTTTCAGCTAATCAAACACAATCATCCATATTTATTTACAAATAATAATAATTATACATATTAATAGTAATTAAAATCGATTTACCTTTGCTTGATATAATGTGGCGCCAAAAAATGGCCACTTGCGTGTGCACGTTAGATATATACGTACGCAATCAACTACACTACGTCCACGTAAGCCAATCCACTTGTCCTGCAATTTTTCTTGCAATTCCCTGCGAGAAAATTTAAATAACCAATCGTTTATTATATTGTAAAAATAAAAAAAAAAAAATGTTATTGCTATCTCAACACAATGACAAACCTCAATTGATTGGAGGTAATATTGGAACGATATCGAATAGGATAAAATTTATCCAGTGCCTGAAGTACCAAATGATTTGTATTATTGCTTGGCCCACTGGCACGTGACTTGTCATTATTATACTCTCCAAAATCAATCTGCAATTAAATGATTATAAATGATAAATAAGTTGTAATAAAAAAATTTTATTGATATATAAAATGTATTAACACTTATTATCTCACTTGTGCCATTAACGATGCCAGTTCAATTGCCAATTCACGATTTAATGGAAATCTCCCATGTACAACTTGTTGATTAACTTGATAGCACAGTAATAAACGCTCGCGGTCAGTTTCCATTTTTGCCGCCAATCGCCAATAGCATCTTGACTTGTAAGTTAATTGAATAACTCGTGTATTTTCAAATTTTCCCGAGCCCTTTTCACGCAATGCTGTCTCCCACTTGGAAATAATGTCACAAAGCTTCGCTTGAAGATCAATAAAATGTTCAAGATCTTTCTCAATAGGATCATCACTAAACAGTGTAAAGCCTGATTGATGAACGTCACGACAGCCGATTTCTTGATTCAAAGTGTGTAAAAATTCTTCAATTGTCGTGCTACCATCAAAGCTCACAACTTGGTATGTGCCATTGAGAAAATGAACGGGAATGGCGTGTGGCAACGAGTGATGATACGGATTTTTCAAGAGAATTGACAATACTTCCATTCTCGAAGGTTTCACTTCTCTTCCACTATTTTGCAGGGTTCTTTCCAACGCACGTTCACAGTAAGCTGCATATTTTCCACATTCACTCCTGCACACAGCGAATTATCGTATGTATCATGGAGCATACATATCTGTGGGCTTAATGCGAAAACTAACCAAGTGAAAAAATTTGATTATCCACAAATTACCACTGCTCTATGGGAGTATAATGATTCAATGAATTATTCTAGCAATGCAGATTACCTTCACCCCTCGTATTTCATCTCGTATTAATTTAAAACTTTCAAATTTTCACTTGGTCAGTTGTCACACAAATAAGTCCACGATATTTTTATCGTGTAATTATTGTGGGAAATATAATTGCTCATGACATACTTTGAGTCGGCATTTCTTTGAAGATGAAGTTTGAGGTACCAGAGCAGCCGATTATTCCTCGGTAAAAATAGTGATATAGCCAATGCGAGTAGCTGCCATCCCTGAACCAGTACATATTGAGCTGGATTAGTTTTGCAGTCCAATATTGTTGATGACGAGTGACCCTGCGTGAGCGGAGGACTGTGAGAAGTGGAGGCCGTCGATTGTGCATCCGCATTTTCACCGCCGCCATTAGCCGCGGGACTTTGCGTATCACAAGTGAAGAGCGATTGCGTGGCGCAGAGGAGGAGTTGCTGTAATGGTATGCTGGCATACTACTATCATCCGTGTATTGGGCGCGCGCACACATACACACACACACACAAACATCTAATCTGTTTTTTTTTAATTTTTTTTTAAATATTTATATTGATATTTCATGTGATAGATGTTACATTTTAATTTCCATTTAAACCCTTTTTTTTTT